>JALPQI010012533.1:0-37020 GCA_025490895.1 Thaumatotibia leucotreta | reverse complement strand
GTGTCGTAAAAGTCGACTAAGGGATTGAAGTGTCACTGACCATTATTTGATAAAAGATTGATGATGGGCAGCAGCGTCATCATAGTGGACACATTACTGCGATCGCCAACCCGCTTGCCAAGCGAGGCGATTATGGGCATTTACCTCCTAATGCTAATGTTAATAAGAGAGGCCTACGTTCAGCAGTGGACTATTATAGGCTGATGATTCACTTGTGATTTGCTTGCTCCGGCCATCCATTTTTTACATTGTAAGCCCGTACTCATGAAGCTAAATACCTCGCCTGTCAGTGCTAGTCTGATTTCGTGCATCTCGGGAGCTTTGTATTTATTTACTTGGAAGTAGTTTACGTCGCTCTAGTCCACAAAATACTGCGCGAATTTCATGCTGTCACGTTGATGTCTGCCGCTCGAGACGTCCCGAACGAGCCTACTAGTTGAGGGTAGTTCTATACGATTATTC
Source organism: Thaumatotibia leucotreta (assembly GCA_025490895.1). Lineage (NCBI taxonomy): Eukaryota > Metazoa > Arthropoda > Insecta > Lepidoptera > Tortricidae > Thaumatotibia > Thaumatotibia leucotreta. The sequence goes on along the minus strand of JALPQI010012533.1, from coordinate 36,558 downwards.
TGTCGCACCAATCAAGTCATTACCATTCCCAAATTATTGACGAACTGCGTTTTAAATAGTCGAGTCATTTTCGGTTATCTTGTAGCAGACGCATGTTTGTCTGCAATTCTAGCATAATAGTCTCGTTTGCTTTTAGAAAACGGAAAATAAAGTGGTGATGGTAATGAACAATAAATACGCGGAAAAAAATCACATAGAAACACCCTTGAACGGATAGATAGAACCCGAGAGCCTACCACGAATGGACGAAATGTTGACTCTCTCGCACTTGTTAATTCGAACGTAAGTGTAACAGGGATTATGGGTCGCGGTTGGCTTTAAGAATCAACTAATGCAATTTCACATGGGTTTATTTATCTATGAAAACCATAAAATACGTCGTTTTGAAAACCTTCACAACTACTCCGTCTCCAAAAGTATGATTTTATCTTATTGGTGGGGCTCTTAGGGATACAATACGATATGATCTTTTGTACAGTCAATCATATCTCGATTCTACATAGGTTTCTACTACTTACTGTGACAATAAATACCAATGCTAATTTATACGTGCTTCCTTGAGGCAACGTTTTCGCTTATTGTTCTGATCGAGCATTCGTTCGTTCTGGGACAGATGAAAACAGGATTTCACATAGCAAATCGTTCGTCAACCCACGAGCGCACGAGTGCTCGCTCGGAGCAGTGAGTGAGGGCGTGGCTTCAGATGCAGGAATGATACCTACACACTGAGGTTTATTGATATTGTTACATAGATTTTATGTTAAATTTAAGTTCTCATTTTAAGTGAATAATGTATATTCTTATGAGAATAAAAGCCTTAAACCATACTTTGATTTTTAAAGACACGAACAGAAATTTTGACACAGGCATGTCAATATTTCTATTTGTATCTAAAAAAGATAAATTTTAATCATATAGTAAAATTAACTGTCTATACATGTACATAAGGTCAAAAAACTACAGACTTATCCATTTTTAATCTAATTGGCGAACCAATTACTATAATTGTTGACGTCCTAAGAAAGTACCCAATTAAGTATTAGCCAGCCTTCTTTTGTGCGATTTGTCATTGCCGTCACTGGCCTAAGTGACTAAGTATGTCTACTCGTACAAAGAGATTTATTAGATAGTGATAAATCTAGTCCAATTAGACTAGACGTACAAAACGAATAGGCTTCACTAAAAACACAGACTATACAGTCAGGATTTGCGTAGACAATTTAGTTACGTTTTAGTAAGAACTCGATTTTATTAATTAATTTGGATTAAATTAAAAACAGCGGATTAACATTTTAACGTGTTATTAAAGTTCTCAACTACGAATCGATACGGTGGGAACATTGGATGTTATTTCTGTTATAAATCGTTATACACAGTGATCGGCACTATCGGTGCAAAACTTTAATGAAACCTGTTCAACCTGTGAAATTCACACTCACGTCCATAAATTTATACTTATATCCAACACCCAAATCTTCTAAAACTTCCAGAAGTTCGGGATTCCGACATGCGATTAGACGCTAATTTACAAAAGTGTTCGTTTTTTCTAGTTGTAAATGTCTATAAATGTCCTGTAATACAGATGTATTCGGTGCAAAACCTTAACAAAACTTTTATATGTAGATACATATAAAAGTTTTGTTAAGGTTTTGCACCGATTATTAAGATGCCTGGTTATAAAATAAAGTGTAACGAGGACAATGTTACAGAATAATACTTTTATAACGCCAATGTGGAAGCACCATAAAGGTGCATTCAGACCAAACGAGCATTCGCTGTTCTATCCCCCACTCTACGAAATCAACGAATCACGTTTTGTGTAACGATCGAATTTCGTAGTGTAGGGGGTTAGAATAGTGAATACTCGTTTGGTCTGAATGCACCTTAAGAAAACAATGCAATAAAATATATCGGTCCAGTAATACCCGCCATGTTGTATTTTTATCAAATACCTTGGCACTCGAAGCAATGTCGAGACGTGTTTTGCTACAATAAACCTCAGCTGAGCAAGCAAATTGTCTTAGCTGTCATTTCCAGGGTTGCCAGATTTTGTTTAGATATATACTGTAAAGTACGTTTAAAGATTGAAAAAATAAAGTACACACAGGAATACAGTATCTGGGGGGTGCTCCGGTAATAGAAGATTTATGGGTACTAGAGCTAAAATACAGTACAATATATTAAAGTAGGTAAGTACAGTGGCGTTCAGAATTGCATGGACAACACGCGAGTTTAATTATAGTTATAAATAAATAAATATCTTGGGCAGTGCCGGATTTAGAAATTTGCCGCCTGTAGGCCATTTCTATTTTGCCGCCCCTATTCACTGCTAATTTGAATAATATGTTATGACATTTACGAAGAAAGTCGAAACATAAAAAAACTTCATACATTAGTCGTTTAGGAGCACTTGGACACTTTAGCAGGTATTCATTTCACAGCCGTGTGTACGTACCGGAGCGTTTGGTTTGGCAGGAAAGGAAATCCAGTATCCCTATCGCGAACTACAAAATTCGGGCAATGAAGGCGTCATTAGAGTGACGGAGAATCAAATCCCCGAAATTTACGAGCTTCGGTGTTCGCGGTAGCAGACCTTTCTCTAATGATGCGTTCAAACTAAAAGAGCATTCGCCGTTCTAACCTCCCACCTCCCACTCTACGATATTAGATCGGTACACAAAACGTGATTGGTTGATTTCGTAGAACGGGTGCTAGAACCGCGAATGCTCTTTTGGTTTAAACGCACCTTTACTTTGTACAGTACGCGAACTTTTATAGAAATAGAATAGAAATAGAAATAGAAAATAATTTATTCGTGACACACAATACATACATTAAAAGGACAAAGTAGATAAGACAATACAAAGAAAAAGAAAAGGTGCCACGAAATGGTCTCATCTCAGCATGTTGCTGGCGTGAGCCAGCGCTGATCTTCCGATAAGACCAAAAGCTAGTATGACAGTGGAGGGATGGACGCAGATGGACGCCTAGCCAATATACAGTGACCGAAACAGTGGTAGATTAGAGTTTATGCGAAGAGGCTGGGGTTGTACTTTGTATGGAAATTAATAATAATATACGACTCTATCTTTACCACACAACTCTAGATAGCGGTCCTTAAATTGCGAAAATGCAGAAGTTCTAATATTCAAAAATAAAAAATCTGTCTGAGCATGATTAAACCATTTTAATAAATTTCAAATCGGTTTTTATAGTTAATTAAAATTATTTTTACTACGCTCACTCGCAAACAACAAATCAATCAATGTTACAATAAAATCAGAAAACATTATTATTTGGTTTTAAAGTTATCTGATAATTAACAATCATAGAAAACAACTTTTAGTCCCATATTGTAGCCAGGTTTGGTAGCTCATAGCTGGCTTCCAAGTGAGAAAAATATTCTTGATTCGAAGTAGACTACAAAATGGCAATTCTTTAGTCCCATCTTGTAGCCTGGTTTGGTAGTTGGCTTTCAATGAGAAGAATATTCCTGATTCGAAGCTTGCAATGAAACGGGATTTCTAAGTCGTAGGAAGTAGCTGGCGTTTAATCTGAGCATCAGGCATTTTCCAAACTGCAATGTATACAATGTAGGTACTACATTTACTTTGAATACGTATTACAAATGTAAGGGCAGAACACAAGGACGATAAAATCGGCTTAAATATGCCGGCCATATTAGGTGGTACTTTAGTAGGCCAATCGCCTACTAAAAATAGGTACCAACAAATGCTCTGAAAATAATCATGAAGTCTCGAAAGGTGGCATTACCATAGACATGATCCTAAGTTAGATAATATATATCGGTTGGTTACCCGCAAACACCCACAGCGGCCACAACCCACTGTTATGCTAATTTCGTCGAAATACAGAATTATATCGTAAGCGCAGTTTGCCAGTTTGCAAAGAAGAAAGCGCTGAAACGCACGTTTTAAATTCCATTACATTAATAGGTATATGCGACTTTTTTATCAGGTAACTTTCTTTAATAATGTTTTTTGTTTATTTTTTTTTTAAATACTGAAATGTTGTCTGTTAGCGCACTATAAATAATTTACAAAAATTCAGATTCATTTGCCCAGATTTATTTTTAATTATTGAACGTTACAATTACTGTTTTTCAGATTTTGGTCCCATCTGGTAGCCATATTTGGTAGCTAGCTACGAAATAAGAAACGTGTTTTCCCATCTTGTAGCCAGCTACCAAATGGGAAAAAAAAATCCATTTGGTAGGTACTCATATTTGGTAGTCGTACCTAGGTACGACATGACATGAGAAACGTGTGGCTACCAAATGGGAACGATTTTCTTATCTTCCAGTGTACGACGCTGATTTTATCATTTCGTAAATTCTTTCTGTTGAAGATTGAAAGCCTGTAATTTTAAAAATATTCATTAAAGTTCTTATTCTTTTTGGTCGGAAGAAAATTGCTGTTCATGGGTGTATTTGAGATGCTTCAATGTAGTACGCGGATTCCTTTTCCAAAGAAGATCGCTATACATTGCAGTTTAGAAAATACCTGACACAAAGATTAAACGCCAGCTACTTCCTACTACTTTAGAATTCCCGTTTCATTGCCAGCTTCGAAATATTTTTCTCATTTCAAAGCCAGCTACCAAACCAGGGTACAAGATGAGGCTAAATATTTTTTTACCATTTTGTAGACAGCTTCAAATCAGGAATATTTTTCTCAATTGGAAGCCAGCCACGAGCTACCAAACATGACTACAATATGGAACTAAAGGTTGTTTTCTATAATTGTTAATTATGAGATACTGTAAAGCCAAATAATATTGACTTGCGTGCGGGTAGTTCGAAAAACCCGCGCAGCTCGAAGGTGTTGACTGTTGATACATTTTCTCGCCAGTCTATCAGTAACCACGGGTGTGACGTCATGCCCGAAACGTCAGGATAAAATTAAGCGTAAGCTTACACGATTAAGATCCGTTTGTCATTAAAATAATATAATATATGAGTTATAATCGTAAAAGTTTAAATCCATATATTGATTGATTTGTTGTTTGCGAGTGAGCATAGTAAAAATAATTTTAATTAAATATAAAAACCCAGTTGAAATTCTCTGCTCATTTTTGTTAGAATTTATTCATTTTCAAATTCAAGGCCGCTTTCTAGAGTTTGTGTGGTAAGGTAAGGGTAGAGTAGCATATTGTTAGTTATTAATTTTCATGCAAAACACAACCCCAGTCTCTTCGTATAAACTTCGTATCTACCACTGTATCAGTCACAGTACGAGCATGTTGGTTAAAATTGTTTTTTTCATGCTATTGAACTTTACTAATCACTCGCTTTGTATGAGGGGATAATTTTTTTATTTTTTTTATAGATATAATTTCGATGTTGGTATTGTTACTGAAATTTCATCGTAATGGTTGGTAGACTCGGTCGTTCCCTTCCACCCTGTATAATTCTGCCGCCACGGCCGAAGTTTAAAAAAGTTCGCTTCTAATAATTTTTTTTTTGATGTCGAATCTGCCGCCCCTAAAATCTGCCGCTCTAGGCCATGGCCTACTTGGCCTACTGGTAAATCCGGCACTGATCTTGGGACATCTCACACAAATCAACCTAGTCCCACGGTAAGCTCAATTAAGGCTTGTGATTTGTGATGTGGGTACTGGGGGACGATATATATAATACATAGATACATATCGATACTTAAATACATAGGACAACCATGACCAAGGAACAAATAATTGTGATAAATAAATACACAAATAATGCCCTCGCCGGGATTCGAACCCGGAACCTTCAGCTTCATTTAGCACCAACTAGGCTACGGAGGCTTTTAGTTATTATGTCTCACGAAAGTTTAAATTCACATAATTATATTATTTTTACGCGAATCCTCTTTCGTTAAAATAATGTGTGAAAATTGCGAAATTTTCAACCAGCAGGCATAGTGTAACGGTTAATGATATTTATTTATTTAATATATGCCAATCTCAGACGACCGGCAGCAAAACCATTAATCTCATTTCTTTGTTAAACAGCAAAAGTGTCCCATTACTATTGTGAATTTATCTCCGCTGACCAAGCAAAGTGGATGTCCTGTCTAGACCGGCGGCGGGTCCATTCATCTCTTTGTTCTCTGTATAGCTTAATTCAATTACCCCAAGGATCACTCATAATTAGTGTCGGAAGTTAGTTTCACTGATTTTCTACGAAAAACGTGTTTTTCTAAGACACAAAGGCACGAAATAAATTTTAACGTAGGAGTTCTCAATCTTTTTGCTCTGAAATATCCTCACATTAAATCACCTAAAAATAAAACCGACTTCAACGGATTTCTCCAAGATCTCATCATGAGGCCCCGTCTTGGAGGACCACCTGGGTGCTTAGCCAAGTTGCCAATCGCTAACGCTTAACCGTCAATCGTAAACGAAAGGCAGCTAACTGTCTTTGTCGCACTAATAAGAAAGAGTGACAGAGAGGGAAAACTACGATATGCTACTAAGCGTTAGCGATTGGCAACTTGGCTAAGTATGCTGGGGTTAGATTAAAAACAATTGACAATCGGTTCACGATTCTCGGAGATATTGAGTAACATACCTACATAAAAAAATCAGTCGAGTTGAGAACCTCCTCCTTTTTGAAGTCAGTTATCCTCTTGCCGCCCAGAGGACTATTAAAGGGTCTCCTTAAACAAAAGAAATTATATTATATTTCCTACATTATTTATTCAAAATTCTCTGGCAAATTTTATGGTCCGAGCGGCAGGAGGTTAAAAAGCTTGCAAAAACCAAATTGTTAGATTTTTTTTATGTTGTAAGAACAAAGTGGCTCCACTAAACCTGATCGTAAGTGAAAAGTAGAGCCCAAATCGCGGCGGCAACGAACGAATAATGAAGTTTCAGTTTATGTATAGCCATTTTCCCTATATTCAACGGCAAATGTGATCATTGTGTGAACCTCTGTTGTCTAGAATAAAGTGATTTCACGGTTCCCGTTGTCTGATCGCGCCAATACTGCATACATAATTCATTGCAACGCAACCTAGACACAAAGCCGTGTGCACACAGGTACAGTGCGCGGTCCAGACTGACGCTTTTAGATTAGACTGCGCATAATGAGGGATAAAGGTGGATCGCAAAAAAAAACATAGTTAACGGCCTATAATGAAAACAAAAATGAACGTCAACATTTTTGAGTTACGAAATTATTTTGTGTAGCAACTTTTTAGCAGTAAAAAAGGCGACAAATTAACCACTTCTTGCACTAGCGCGTACAAAAACAAATTTTAATTTTATTTTAACAAATTTAATTTTTTCCTATAGTCTTTCTACGTGTTCTGTTGTCGGATTTTTACAATATTATAATATTATTAGCTGATCATATGATTCGAACAGATCACGAGGCGTTTCAACAGTATGTTCCTGGCTCAATGATAGCATAATAAGTGGTCTGTGCATGGAATACGATGTGCAGAGTAATTTGTATGCAACCCGGTCGTGTGGACCCGCTTTAGTTCCGTCTAGTCTAGACTCCCCCGTTTAACAACACTTTACACTCCGTGTTACATCCAATTTAAACCCGATCGAAGATTCTATCTAATCCGACGCGTGGTTTTTCTTGAACAAACATGATATCTACGTATAAAAAAACCGGCAAAGTGCGAGTCGAACACGCGCACGAAGAGTTCCGTGCCATTATTAATTTATCATTAAAAATCACGTTTAAATGGGAGCCCCCTTAAATATTTATTTTATTCTACTTTTTAGCATTTGTTGTTATACAACAGAAATCCAGTAAACATGATACCGACGTATAAAAAAACGGCAAGTGCGAGTCGAACTCGCGCACGAAGGATTCCATACGATTATCAATTTATCATTAAAATCACGTGTGTTGTATGGGAGCCCACTTAATTATCTATTTCAGTACAGATGGCGCTTTATTTACGCGCTAGTGCGAGAAGTGGTTCACTTTACGTCAGGTCGAAATCTTCGGAGGGCCATATGTACTGAAAAACGTCGTACGATACACGTGCGAAAACGAAATTTGTAACGTGTCAATTTAAAGCGCTCCCTTCGGTCGTGCTTTAATTTATCTCCACTCGTTTCGAACTTCATTTTTTTCGCACTCGTATCGTAATGTACTAATTTTATTCTACTTTTTAGCATTTGTTGTTATACAACAGAAATGCAGTAGGTGAGAATGAGAATTTTCACAGGTAGGTACCTGTGAAAATTCTTAAGTATAAGGTTTCTTCTAATGTAAGTATTTTTGAGGCAACTTCTACAATATGTACGTATTTGTATACTCGTACAGTTCAATCTGCCAAAGTACACAGTAATTACAAAGTCAGCGTCAAAGTCTCTAAACTTAGTTCTCCAACGAGAACAAAGTCGATGACTGGACCAATTAGGCCCCATCATGGTTGAAACTAGCGTTTCAGCCTAACAAGATGCTTCTCCGAACTTTACACGACGTCGCTCGAAACGCAAACTGAGGCCCTATCGCAAATCACGAACGAAATGTTGCCTGTCTCTCGTACTCGTGAATTCGTACATAAGTGTGACAGGGAGGCAATACTTCGTTCGTGGTTTCGCGGTAGGGCCTCTGAATGGGAACAACTTATTAGATCTAGTTATGATTTCTACCTTTTAAAAGCCTCCTAAGAGTCTAAGGGATTGAAGTCACTGATTATTTTATAAAAGATTGATGGGCAGCAGCGTCATCATAGTGGACACATTACTGCGATCGCCAATCCGCTTGCCCAGTGTGGCGATTATGGGTATTTACCTCTTAATGCGTTTATACGCATAGTTAATAGGATAGGGCTACGTCCAGCAGTGCTGATGATGGTGATGGTGAAAAGCCTCCGTAGCCTGTAGTGAACTTTTATCGAATTTGTTGGCCGCGTGGTGGCGGTAATAAAAATACGGTCACCATCCCAGCGCGTTTTCCCGCGGGTATCGTAAGAGCCGACTAAGGGATTGAAGTGCCACTGACCATTAATTTATCGAAGATTTATGATGGACAGCGGCATCATAGTCGACACACTTCTGTGGTCGCTAATCCGCTTACCCAGCGTGGCGATTATGGGCATTACCTGCATGCGTCAATACGCATAGTTTATGGGAGAAGCCTATGGCCAGGAGTGGACTGAAATATGCCTACGATACGATGATGGTCATGATTGTTTTATGTAGGTATTTAATAGAATAGAATAATAAATGATATGTGGACTTTGTAACACTTAACTAAACTTTTTAATGTTAGAACTCTACTAGATTCTAATAGCCGTTATTCGCACTAGAATAACGGCTCGAAACTATAAATTTCCACAGCTTGTCTGTTCTGCACTCTCATTGTACATTGTTTTTGGCTACATAAACGTATTTTGTTTTGTTCCAATCTCCTAAAGAATTCAAACTATGGGCCGAAACGAAAATGTATCCACATTTTTATCTACATTTATTTAAAAGGCTTTTGTTCTGTTTGCCGAACCCTTACGAACGGCTCCATGGGGCTCGGTGAAGGGTCTGAGCACTAATTGGAAAAGTAAATAAACGTTTGTTTGTGGTGATTTTTGTAAAGAATTACTTTATTAAACCTTATAGTACACTAGGTACCGTAAAATCACCTAGTTATTGTCCAAATGCTCAACAAAATGGTCCAAAACTTAATCGAATATCTTCCATTAGGTGTTATTCTTATATTAATCGTGCTATTCATAGGCAAGAACTCCTCATTCATTATAATTAATAATAATAAAAACTTGCACAAACCCAAAAAGAAGATGGGACTGATATTTGAAACCATGTGGACCATTCGTTGCAGTATTGGTCCATAGTTGGGTAGTTTTATGCTACGCATTGTATCAACTTACTGAAGCTTTTATAATGTCTTTCAACGACATATGTAATTGTGTTATCATTGTCTTGATCATTATGCTGGCTAACATGAATTCAAGTAGAATTATAGATTGTATGTATAAACCTTCGTCATCACAACAGACAGTAATGAAAACGGGTATAAATATGAAAAATGCAATATGTTCCTACTAGGTATACAGAATAAAACGTAACTTGTGAATATTTCATAATACTTTATATGGGAACTCAATAAAGGATAATTAATTGTTTTCATTTGCAAATATTACATTTAAAATCGTTATCAAAAATACCATATACTCGTACATAAATCCTTCAGTCTATTTAATCTACATAAAAAAGCCTCATCCATTCCAGTCTCAATCAGTATTTCGGTTCTGTGAACGCAAATACCGAAGTTTCAATGAATGCAATAAAGCTAAGAGCAGCGGAATTTCAGTAGTTTGTTTTGGCCGAGGACGTCTGTCCGCGTACTTAAAAATAAATACGCCAAACTCATTTTTTAATTTCGGTATATTCTTATTATTATTTAGATTTTGCTATCATTGATTTGAATAAACAAAAAAATTTAAAATCTTGCCATAATACGTAAATATTCTTTTGAATAAACCTGGTGGACTGAATAGTGTCTTTGTTACTTTAAACAAAATAGATTAAGGCTACGTGTTTTTTGACGTGTGACGGCCTATGTGTTAGATATCATGTAAATAATTCACTATTCCACAGAGAAATATCAAAACATATATACCATGCGTCAGTAATATGAAAAAAAAAAACAAACCAAAAACTTGCATTATTCCATGATCTCTTTTTTTTAGAACAATCTTGCTTTTATCACCCACTTAAAACCTTAATCTTTTGAGTCCAGATACGTGATTAGTTAAAATTATTAATATTTATTAGTATTGACGTAAAAATATATCTGCGAACGTGTTTCACGATATGTGTCAAATGCAATGGAGAGTCAGCCATATTCGTTTACATTTTTTGGATTTATGGCGATTGGGCTTATACAATACAAGCTGTTACAAAAATGGCGATGATCGTTATAAGCCCATTCAGTAAGTAATATATTCTGATTAGGAAGAAGTGGAAAAATAGTTTTTCCACATGACTATATATTAATCATGAGAACATGACAATAAATAATATGTTCTAATATAATTTGAGTTCACCGTGTAGGGAGAGGGGAAGTCGTAAACAAAGTAACAAACTCTCCAAAACAAAGGTATCTGTCTACTAAATCTTGTCAACTCGTACGTAACGTAACGTATTCCAGATCTTTCGCGACATACAGGTCCTTTTCACACGGGACACAAATACAGAAGAGCACAAAGGACAGAAGTATCTAAAGTATACGAGTACGTGATAGCCTGGAATAGATTTTGATAGAACAAACAATAACAAATTCTATTACTACGAGAACATTTGTTAATTTTTCGGATAGTGCTTAGATTATCCCGATTTAGGGTGAAGACACATTTATCAGCTTGCGTACGCATTTTGTCTACAGAAAATGTCAGTTTAGTATATGACCGTGTTCAGCTTTCCGCACGCGTACGCATGATGATATGTGTGTCTTCACCCTTATAATATGTCTATGATACCTACACTCGGTTTACTCAAGTAAATATACATGATACGATTTACCAAGTATTTAAACATCAGTACAGCCAACCTAATGACAAATTAATATCTTCATTCTCTAACATAATAGGTAACCTTTTAGTTCTAGCGAGTTTGCTGGTGGTAGGACCTCGTGCAGGGTCCGCCCGGATAGCTACCACCGTCTTACCCGTTAACCTGCCGCTAAATAGCAGTATTTGCACTGCTGTGTTTCGGTTAGGGGGTAAGATAGCCGCTGTAATTACTGGCATAGATAGAGGCAATCCATCTAAGTCTTCAGGGTAGGCAGCGCTTAGGTGATTTTCTGATCGCTATGTTCATGGGCCTCAGTACCTGCTTTCCATCAGGTGGGCTGAGAGCTCAGTTAAATTGTCTACCTTCGTCACATAAAAAAAAAACAAGATAACACCAACGTATTACACCACGAAACCCCAAAGATATGTGACGCGCTATTATGCCTCTAAGGTTCTGTCAGATATTTTTGCGGGCTTTGTGGTAGAAGATACTACTGACGATGACTGTATCTATCCAAGTAGTTAAGATAAAGTACCACTCGAGACCCAAAACCGTGAAATAAGGAGAGTCGTGAGCAAACAACATAATTCGCGCCAAACTATAAAATACGTACAACTGCATGAAGTGCATACAAGTGCATGTTTGCGGTGATTATGAAGCGTTTATGCAGGGGAGCGTAATTGGCACGATATGGCGTCGAAAGCTCTCAGCCGGGCTGCAGGTTCGACATGCGAACATTCCTGCTAGATAATCAGGCTTTCGTTTTCATGTGCAATGTTGAAACACAGTATATTTACCATGCGATAAATGCAAGAATTAAAAATGAGAATAACTAGGGCATTGAACAAAAGAAATACCTTTTAACCGCCGTAAGGCCCTGGTTTTTCTGGCCGGCGACCGGCGACGTTCGACTGTTTTGTTCCTGAATGTTTGAGGGTGGTTTCTCTGAAACGTCGCCGGCAGCGGGTAACCGACAACGTGTCAGAGAAACCACCCTCAAACATTCACGAACAAAACATTCGAACGTCGTCGGCGGCGGACACGCGTCGGTCACTGGTCGCCGGCCAGAAAAACCAGGGCCTAAGTTTTTAATCGAGCGTGCCCGTATCACCACTGATACAAAATTACACGACGCAAATTAGAGATCGCATTTGAATAGGACAAATTTATAGACCATAGAAACCGAATCAGACCAGAACTTTGTCTTATTTATCAGACAACGGCGAAATGAGCATGACTTTGATTGTCTGATATATCAGACTTCGGCGGTTAAAAGGTTAAAATCTTCTAAAATATTTTGAGATCGGAAGATCCAAGTGTTGGCATTTTGGAAAGACCTACTTATAATAAAAATTAAGCAATTGCTTGAGCTGGTAGTAAGGCTACGTTAGGATTTACTCGATAAGTAAAGCAGTCCATCACGCTCGCTCCAATATGTCAGTGCGAGCGCGATAGAATGACGTCTCCTAACTTAGCAAGCCGATAAGTATTGTTTGTCACTTTCGGTCTTATAGACATACAGATAAGACGAAAAGAGACAAACAATACTTATTGGCTTGCTAAGTTATAGTTGCCGATTTAGGTGCATTCAGACCAAACAAGCATTCGCTATTCTATCCCCCACTCTACGAATCGCGAATCTCGTTTTATGTAGCGATTGAATTTCGTAGAGTAGGGGGTTAGAATAGCGAATGCTCGTTTGGTCTGAATGCACCAGTGCACCTTGAGAATTAACCTTTGACAGTTATAGACTAGACAGAGATCGGATTTTTGTGCGACATCTCATACTAAGCGTCATCAAAATGACGTAAGTCACTAAGAATGTCGCAAATCCATCCGATCACTGGTTATAGATTAATCCTTATTAATATGAGGAGATTCACCATTTATCCGATAATCTTAACATCATATCGTCGATTGTAATATGAATTAATGTAACCACCAAAATGACGAAATTGAGTTAAGTATACCGTTCGACTGCAAATTTCCTGCTCTATCGAACGGTGTATATAAAATATTGAGATCTAGAAAAAAATGTCGAATACGTTAACAAAAACTTTGCCATTTTATTAGGTTTCTACGTTTTTTATTAACGTATGTAAAGGTTTCCAAAAATCATAGACAATATTTTAACGTAAGTACGAATTTGTAAGTACAAAACATGTCTTTCCTAATGTACTCACCATATTTTTATAAACGTCACTGCTGTAAGCGCCGTGTGCATTGTATGGCTCATAAGCAATTCGGTTTCAATTTGTGAGTTACACTAAATTCCGAAATCCACTTTTGATGATTTTCATTGATTTGTTAACGTATCTCCAAATTTTTTTGAAAATATTTAACGTAAGCACCAGCCATTTCCTGAACTATAAGTGTGGTCGCAGTTAGTAACTGTCTATCAAATAGACCTTTCAAAAATAAAACAAACAAGATAAACATAATTTCAATAGGATAATTAACTAAAAAGATACAACATACTTTATAAATGACCATTTCGTTTTTTGGCCCTCCTGAAAAGTCGTCATTTGGTGGTTACATTAATTCATATTACAACTGACGATAAATAACTTATATAAGGCTCATTTCTAAACTGTATGTTCATTTTAAGAAATCGGCAACTAACTATAGGAGTCTTACGAGACGTCTAAGAATAAGGGTGTAAGTCGATGACGCCCTCTGCGTTATCGACTTAGGTACCCGCTCCGGACCGGCGGAGGCGTTACACGAATATCAGTGAAAGGGGTAGCAATTTCGCCGACGGTGTAAACAAGTAGGGGCCGCAGGTAGTGAGGGGTAATCGGGTTTGCGAAACGGAGCACCGCGCCGAAACTGATTATTCTTAATTTTCGGTTAATTTGTTTAACGCTGTCTTTGTCGCAGAATAATTGTATTTTACACAGAATTATACGCACCGGCGATTATATTCAATTCTTTTACTTCTTATGATGCCATGCCCAGTCTAATGGGCCAGAAGACCAGAAATCTAAATGCCATAGATTTCTGGTCTTTGTCAATCTCTTGACTGGGTGGCTGCGTCTTTTGTATGCGTCCATTCCTTAACATTATCTATCCACTTATTTCTAGGTCTACCTCTCCCTCTTTTCCCCCTATATTCAATTAAAATTTGATATTAAATTAATTTTGGTAACCAAAGGACAAATAGTTCTTTTACTTATTTTTACTTTACGCCAGTGGAAGGTAAACATACTGCTATTCCCTGGAATGGCAGTATGTCCCTGGCCAGGGTTGGGCAAAGTGTAATCCAATTACTTCTTCCAGTTCTTATATTACAAAACTAGGACTGTAGTAGTTAACATAACTACTTATGTAATGACTAATGAAAAAGTAGCGTAGGTACCTAATCTAGATTACATAGTACACGTACAATTGTAATTGACAGTAGTAAACAGATTACTTTCGGCCAGGGGACTGACATGCGCGTTGCACATACTTACTTTAAAAACCTATGAATTCCTTCTTGGTGTACCCCATATTGTCCCATGAGAAAATCTTGTCAGGAAGTTCATCACACAGCCGGACCTGATACATAAATTACCAAGAGCATGGAATTGCCTATGTAGTGGTATTATTAGTATATATAACTCTTTATGGTTAACCTAAATCTTCTGGTCTTAATGGGTTCGTGTCACGAGGTATAACAACAAAATATATAATTTCATATTAATAACGTTCACAAGATATAACGAACGTTAGCTATAACAACAAAATTTATAGATATTTTGAAATTATATCTTTCGTTCATTATATCTACTGAACATTATACTAATCATTTTATCTCGTATACTTTACCCCACCACTTTGTTACAAGCAAAGACGTCATTGAAGTGACAGAAACAGATTCTCCAATTTATCTTTTATTTACGCTAGCGGTAGGCTTAGTAGACAAGGCGCAATGCTTACGGACATGCCACGGTTTAGTACATAACGATAGTGCAGAACCAACAAACAATAACTAATTTAAACTTCAGCTACCCTAGAATGGCCATAGAGGCGCGCATGGCTCTTATGGGCCGTTGCACTTTGCCCTACTTCACTCATCCCTTCCACAACGTCGTATCTCCCATAGCTACTTACATTGAACCTTATTTCCTTCGCGATAAGAGAATCGCGAGTCTATATACGAGGTTTTGAAGTTACTGCACAATTAGAGCCGTCGACGTGTTTTGGTTACGGAAGCTTCGCTTAGACAAAGTTCTATACGGACGAGGAGTAATGCAAGATGGAACTGTATCGCAGTAATTGGCGGTTAATAGTTTGCTTTGAAGCTCTTGTGTTGAAAACACTTTGCTAAAGCCGTGAAATCTTTACACTTTACTACCCTTTAGTACCGTTTGGTAGGCAAAGTTTCGTAACAAGCTTCGAAAAAAGGAATAAAATCCCAATTGGTAACTGGCTTTGACCTCGTATTAAGGCCCACCATACTAATTTCTTTAAATCATATTTTGAACTTTGCTGTGTAAGGAACAGTGCTGAATTTCGTTTGTATGTAAAATCAATCAAACAAAGGAAAAGTGACTTTATCGAGTTTTTGAAAGGTTCAAATTTCATTGAAGTCGAGTGTGCATTGCAATGTACATTCGGGACTTAATATTACCGAGGTTTGTACCAAATCCGGCTACGAGGTGGGAAAATTATTCCTATTTCATAGCTAGCTACCAGGCGAGTAACCATATTTCCCATTTAGCAGCCAGCTACCTAATCTGGCTACCAAACGGTATTAAAGGGCTTTTGAAAATTGAGGTTAAGACGAAATGCGATTTAGTCATAAAACGTTTGAGACATTCATCGAAACGAGTTAGGCAAAACGCGACTTAAGTCATAAAATTTCTTAGGCACATCATGACAAGAGCAATTCTTTTTATTTTTGCCACTAAAATTAAATATGAAAATTTGGGTAAATTTTATACTATTTCTGCTCAGAATCACGAGCTGATTCCATTTCCGGCGAAAAAAAAATTTCATACATATTTCGAATATCCTCTTGTGTTACCGCCATAGAAGGTGTATGGAAAATAGTAACACGATAGGAAAAAAAATCATGGGACACTTTTTTTTTCGACGGAAATGGAATCGGCTTGTGATTCTGAGTAGAAATAGTATAAAATTTACCTAAAATTTCATATTTCATTTTAGTGGCAAAAATAAAAAGAATTGCTCACAAAAGGAAGAAGAAGGAGACAGAAGGAGGAAAGAAGTTGTGGCTCTGCGACAGTTGGTGAAATGGTTGAGTATTTTATTTATAGATAAGTAGTATATGTGCATATATGTATTTTACATTATAACTATATGTGTAGTATACGTACGAATTAAGCATAGTAGGTAATATACTATAAGTACATTGATATCATTCAAATCACGCACTGTACACGTTTGTTTGTCCATCTCTTGTTTCATATAGTTCGCTCTTTTGCTCAAAGGTTAACTAGAAGAGATCCCTTACAGGGATAAGTTCGCCTTTGCACCTGTTTGAATTGTTGTGTTTTTTTACCTATTTTTTTTGTGTACAATAAAGAATTTACATACATACATACATACAATAGTACATTGTGCATCAAGGGAGGTAAGTACGGAATTACTAACGAGAGTGTTAGAAGCCCGACGCCGTTAGACGGCTTTTATGATTCGAGTTAGTATTCCGCTTACCGACCGTGATGCATACAATGTTTTTCATCACACTTGCCAACCAAAAAATAAGTTTTAAGACATAATATTATTAAATGACGTACTGACATTTCTATTACTCCCTAGGGAATTTCACTTTTCTATTACTCCCGCTACGCGCGCAAGCAATGGCGCGCTTAGACAGCAAGTGTGATGAAAAAGGATATTACACACCCCGGCACTATTACCTTCCTTCTCCAAAGAAGTCGGTTGACAAGCCGCGACTGGCACCCAGCCAAAATGGCCACTAAATCTAACTGTTGCCTTACACAACCTGCTCGCCGTCGGATTAACTGCATCTAGGATTATTCACTAATTGCACTCAGGTGCATATACCAGTAGCAGTTTCATGAGAAGTAACGGTTACGTCAGGTTTTACTCGATACGTAAAGCAAGCCATCGCGCTCGCTCCAATGCGTCTGCGAGCGTGATACAATGCTTAACGAATCGAATAAAACCTTACGTAACCGATACTTGAAAACTCATGGTACGGCGTCTGTTCTTGTTTTTGACATCATGTCGTTGTCGTGGCATTCTCGGGGCTACCCGTCTCTATTCAATGAATACAATCAAAAAGAGACTGGTGGCGAGACGGCCGCGTAAACTCACGGACTCATACTTTTTTGTGGCAAATAAGCATATCATCTGCCTGATGGTAAGCAGATACTGTTGCCCATTGACGCCTGGACGTGGACACCTATTCTAAATATTAACGCAGAGCAAATCTTGTCAAAGCCACCGTGTCTATGTTTAGTCAATAAAAACAATGTTAGATATCCCATATGTCGTAACCGATGTGCTTACCATAGAAAAAAATAACTGCGAAAGACTGGCTGTCACGGGACTCAAACCCGCCTCTCCGAGTAACCGTCTCAGATATATTTTAATCGATCACAGTTCAAAACACAGGCAGCTGACACGTCAATTAACTGATAATAGTTAATGGTCCAACTCTTCTCCAATCTATTATGTGTAATGCTGTAACACACCCTCGTTAACGGCGAATATTCATCCATCATCATTGGCCCCTGCGTCTTGCAGACGATTTATGATGGCCGCGCGTTTATAGTTTATCGTCATTGTTGGTACTTGTTCGGCCAACACGTTTTGATAATGTATATAAGTGAGAAAATGAGAGATGTCGTGCACGTTATTTTGCACTTATCAATGACAGACATGATAGATTGGAAAGTGGGAAAGCGCTGAGTTTTTAGGGTGCACTTTGATACACAATACACCATCAGCCTATCTCAGTTCACTGCTGGACGTAGGCCTCTCCTATTAACTATGCGTATAGACGCATTAGGAGGTAAATGTCCATAAACGCCACGCTAGACAAGTGGATTGACGATCATAGTAATGTGTCTACTATGATGACGCTGCAGCTCATCATTAATCTTCTATCAAGAATGGTCAGTGGCACTTCAATCTCCAAGTCGGCTCTTACGACACCCGCGGAAAAAGTTGTGGGGGAGACGACAAATGTATTCTTACTAGGGCTCGCGGTCGTGTCCGGGTTTCGTGTCAACGTTCCTCATACCCGTGTTCGTGTTACACGTACACGGGTTTCTGACCCGATTTACACGAGTGTTTAAAGTCCGTGTAAATAATATCCGTCTGCACGGGTACACGGGTATTATTTATACGGACTTTAATTACCCGCGGATTCGGGGACATCCTACACGAGAAGCGTACGAATGGGTCGTGAGACTTAAGAGCTATAGTACAAATGGATAGATAAGCGGAAGGCTAATTGTGTCAAATAGACCTTATTGCGAAACAGATAAGAGTCGAAATTTATAAAACATTAATAAAAAGTTATATCGGCTGACCTTTCCTGAACAGGTAGTGTTTTGTAGTGTCGAATGATCTTATTTGCATTTGCTCAAACTATTTCGAACAAGTTCGGTTCGGTCTTAAGTACCCGGGTACCCGGGTAGCGCGCGGTTTCTTGTAAACGGTATCCGTGTATTAAACACGGACACGGGTACCCGGCGGGTTCGTGTAATTCGGGTTCTTAGTACCGTCGGGCTTAAGAACACGGGTATCCGGTTTGGCGGGTTACACGTGTACCGTGAGCCTTAATTCTTACTATCGTCATCATCATTACACGGTCAAATGCACAATAATATTTTGTTTTATTAATTTAACAAGCCGCTAAGTTAGGAGACGTTTATAAAAAAGGGAGTTAATCTCTACCTCGACTATCTGATCTCCGATTTCGAGTAAAAATGTTCGAACGAATACTCGATTTTCCAATCTCCCTGTAGAGAGATTGTATTCCAAGTGGAGACCTAGATACCAAAACTAATCAATACGTTTTCATAACAGGCACGAGGATAAATCCCCGGAACACGGCAATGATAAATCACCCGCTGTCACGCGCATTTTTCAGCGACCGAGGATTCATACTAGAGCAGGAGTGGAAACATTTACACACAAAAGATTTTTTGGTGGGAATTTCAGTCGAGCACAAAAGATTGTACAAGCATGAGCTGTCTGTATTTTTTGCAGAATGAGAATATGTTACTTTGTGCGTTTACGTACAATATTGTGGTCTAATTATTTTCTTGTCGAATTTTCAAAAGTCTAAGGGTGCGGCTCCACTGAGGCGGAGATGTGCAAAATTGACCAATTACATTCTTGAAATTCGAAACACTGTCATGCGGTCTCATTGGCCAATTTTGCACATATCCGCTCCTCTCCGCCTCAGTGTCAGTTTGTCATTTAAGATCTTATAAATATGCCCTACAAATAAAACACTTTGACTTTGTCTATAAGATTGAAAGGGACAAACAATACCTAGCGGCTTGCTAAGTTAAGAAGTAATTTATTAATAAGGGGGTTAATATGTCCATTTCGTCGGTAGGAAGCGTTTAAATCGGCTCGCCCGCAAGATGTAATATCTTTGAAAATCTGTATGTTAGGGTATTAAATATATGATTGATAGGAAACTATAAGTAGTTTCCTATCAATCATATATTAAAAATATTTAGCCTAAAAACTTATTACATATTGGTTACTAATTACTACTGCAGTTACTAAAAGGTACTAAATGCTATATAAATACTCTTCCGTCGCCATTTTTACCGATAAGCAAGTGGACTAAATAGAAGACGCGTTAATTAAACGGGTCAAAATTCTTTTCGTTGTCTTATTTTGTGTCCCTAAAAAACGTGACGCAGAGGTGATTTTTGTATGAGATGACGTTTTGTTTTCGATTTTCTGATGTATGGATTAAAATCTAACGTGAATAAAAAAATACATGTGCACCGGTTTTTTTCTTAATTCTGAGTCGAAACAGCAACTAAAAGCGTGACAGAGTGGTATGAAACAAGACAACGAAAAGAATTTTGACCCAAACACCCTTCTCATATAACTACAGGTTAACGTCCTAAGGTATATTTACCTTACGCATTACAAGATCTACAATAACATACTATGCGCATACTAGCTTCAAGTTAAAAATCAACAGTAATAACGGGCATACATTTTTCTCCGCTTAGGCAGGCTACGTCTAAGCTAATGCAATTACAGAGTGAAACTACTTAAGTCTAAACGTCAGGACACGAGATCGAACAGGTCCTCACAAGCCATAAAGTCCCGGAGGGGACCACCCTTCAAGACAACGGGGCATTAATAAAGTACTCGTTGTTTTAGGACCATTTAATGTTCGTCGCGCCCTTCTGCCTTCGTATAGGAGTGCCACGGTACAGTCGAATGGACTATAGGTAAATGTCAGTGTGAAAATGTTCAAATTTTCAGTTAGTAAAAGTCCTCCGTCCTTCACCATCGGCCTCATCTCTAAACTCGGAATCGCTCAAAGAGCTATGGAGAGGGCTATGCTCGGAGTTTCTCTGCGTGATCGAATCAGAAATGAAGAGATCCGTAGGCGAACTAAAGTTACTGACATAGCCCTCCGGATTAGTAAGCTGAAGTGGCAATGGGTAGGCCACATTGCACGCAGAGCAGATGGTCGATGGGGTCGAAAAGTGCTCGAGTGGAGACCACGGCTAGGCAAACGCAGCGTAGGACGTCCACCCACAAGATGGACAGACGACCTTATGAAAGTCGCAGGGACACGATGGATGCAGGTCGCATCTAACCGGTAAATGTGGAGGCCCAGAAGCCTATGTTCACCAGTGGACGTCTAATGGCTGAGATGATGATGATGACGATGAAAAGTGCAAGATAGAACCTTGTAATATTGGGTCAGCGACTTGGTGTGGTCTCAATAAAAAGCAACAGGATTAAGAACCGCAAGATGAGGGTGTCTCGAGGGCGTCTTAGTCTCAAGAGCCGTGGCTAGGCATGATTTTTAAATATGAACATTTATGCGAGTGGCGCAGGACTAGTCATTGTTGCAATCTTTGGGGAAGTAGCCGTACCATGAGTTGCAAAGTAAAGGATACTTTAGGTTTTACACGATACGGAATGCATTCTATAGGTGCATTCAGACCAAACGAGCATTCGCTATTCTAACCTCCTACTCTACGAAATTCGATACATATGTAATTATATGCTCTCGGTATTTTTTTTATGCTTTGATATCAACCAAGTGTACCAGACACCTTTTCATTTTAGGCTATGACTGTACCTACTTAACGGTGTAATCTCCTCTTACATCTGTGGATCTTTTTTATAATCTTTCATGGTTATTTTAACAGTAACTAAACAAATAATTGCCTCTTTTAGTAGCTGACGTAACTTTTTGTCGACGTATATAAATATAGTGTTTTTTTAAGACCAAAAAGCATATAAAATTGACCCTGCCCCTAAAAAGATTCACAGCTTAATACATTTTCACTGACTATTGACATAAGTAATAGTTTTAGTGAATGTAATAACTTTTTATGGTTATTTAATAAAAATGGTTTAAGAAAGTTTCGTTGCTATTTGACGAAATGGACAATGCACCCATATTATCTTACTCATATAATATGTTCATATTATGATTATGACATTTTATATTTATTTATGTTCTGCTATATAAAGTAAGGTACCGTCAAGAAAATGGAAATTAACTGCCAGTTACTATAATAGTTAACTGAAAACCCAACACAAAAAAGACCTGCCTCGTAATCTTATGAAATTGCATTATACAATGACATTATTGCAAACCAACTGAAGTAGCCACTTTCCTTGCTGTGCAGTCATCAAATTTTCCATGCGCATATTTAAACAGCCAAAAATACCGCTACAAAATAGTATTATTTGCATTATTCATACGTAAACTCAACGTCGAAATAAAGTGCACATTTCTATAGCATACTCATTATAATAAACAGTAAAATGTTTACATATAATTAAATTCACAAGAACATTTCGTTCCGTGCCGGTGCGCTGGTATCGTTGCAAAGTTCAACAATTAAAGTAAGTAATTTAGCTCGCACACTCATTCCGACTAACATTGCTAAACACACATGCTATAAAGGCTAGGCCACTACTCCGCCTGACAAGGGGCAGCGAGCGGCGCCAAAGGTTAGAGCGAGAAAAAGAATTAACTTAACAGAAGCTGATAGTAATTTTCCTACAATATTTCAAGAAAACGTCAGAATGTGTATTGCTGCCACAATTCGCTTAAATAATCATAATAATACCGAAGCTAATGAAGATTAATTGAAATCAAATCGACGTCTCACGCTTGGCTTGCGACAGCAATATAAATTTGGATATTTCCGTGAGAGTACGATGAGAAAGGGTCGCTAACACAAGAGGAATATGAGAAAATCTTTCAAGCTAGAACCTTTCAAGAATTTCGCATATTATATCGTCGGTTGACAAGCAAAACTCACTAAGTAACAAATACCTACTTGAAATATAGCTCGTATCTCAGTTCTGATTTAACACTGACATAAGAGGTTGCTGAGAGTAGTGACAGTTTTTACAGTGAGTTTTGCTTGTCAGCCGACGATATTATTTGTAATCATATTATGATGTAATTTTTTTGAATAAAGAGATAATGCCGTAAATATAGTACATAGTAGGGGTCAGGTTCTGAGAAGTTTGTAAATTATAATACAAGAAGAAACTATCATTAAAGAAGAAAATCGTCAATGAAGACTTACCACTTGGATAACAAGTTACAAGGTTTTGAGCATTATCCCAAAAATATAATCCTTTAAAAAGTTCTACATATTCAAATCCGCTACCGCCTGTGGCTGCACGTGCGAAGTAGTGGCCGCACAGTAAGTTAATCTATGCTATAAAGCCTTGGCAACTTCCAGTGTGCAGGAAAGAAAATTAAGTAACATACGTAGCTATATTATATTATATACTAAGCTATGGAGCCAGAGAAATATCTTTATCACTTTAATGTTCAATGACCCAACGCATCAAGTTTGGCTCGCCCCCATCGATCTTCGCAATGGTTCAGCGATTTCCTCAGGGTCTCTTATGCGCGGGCAGAACCGCTAATGCGTTTTAAAACGAGCCGTAAAGCGCTATCATTCGCGTTGCGTAAACGGTTTACGTTAACGTTTTATGTTAACGTCTTCACGTTATCGTTAAACGAAGGACTTCGAGGAAATGGACTAGTCGCAATAATGAAGTACAATTGGCAATAGAGTTGGTACTAAGACGGCCTTTTAACGAAATTAGATGAGCAATTAATGTATTATATTATAATTATGGTCGTGATAATAGACAGTTTAGCTTCATGGCAGATAAGTATATTTAAAGATAAATGATATGGCGTTTCTCGGTAATTTTTCTACAATTACTTCCCTCAATCAGAGTGGAAATTTAATAAAATTAGATATAACTATAATTTTATTATACTACTTGGCTCTCCTCTTTGTCAGCCTTGGTAGCCAAGATGAAATTATTCTTAAGATCATATTAAAATATTATCGAGACGGGTTACTCACGTATTTAAGTCGATGATTGCTCTTAATTGGTCGAAACATGTCGAGCAATCATCGGCTTAAATACGTGAGTAACCCGGCTAAATAATATTATAAAATGTT
The DNA here is from genome assembly GCA_025490895.1 of Thaumatotibia leucotreta. Classification (NCBI taxonomy): domain Eukaryota; kingdom Metazoa; phylum Arthropoda; class Insecta; order Lepidoptera; family Tortricidae; genus Thaumatotibia; species Thaumatotibia leucotreta. The sequence continues at coordinate 12,409 of JALPQI010012533.1, read as the reverse complement.
TAAGTCTCACGTTAGTTATAATTCTAAAATCACATTTGACTAGACTGTTAAATTGTGTATCTTTCTTATCAGCACTAAAATAGAAGTACAATTATTTTATTGTTTTTTTGTACTCCAGCACTTAAATCTGTCAATTAGATGATTGTCAGCGGTATCCAAATTAACGTCATTTGAGTAACGATAAGAAAGTCTATTTGTCTATAGGTTCATATGATAACTGCTGAGCAGTAATCATATGAATATAGGAGTTCTGTTAATTTTTTTTTCTAAGGACAACTTCCATGTATCAGGTTTGTTTTCATTTGCAGTAGTAAGTTGCTTTTTAAAAATAGGTTTCATTTTTAGTTTCATGTTTTAAATCAACGTGTAAAAATAATCTGAAATGCGTTTTAATAAATTAGATATTACAAAACGAAGGTAAAAACAATAATTCTGTCATATAATTTTATTATTTTTACATTTGACATTTAGATATTCTTGAACGCAACCACATTTTTCGTAATTGAGAACCGACTTATTTTCTTTTTATTTTGTCTATGGCATGTTCGGCATAAAGTGTTCGAAATTTGTAAATCTTGGTAAAAATATTCTAGCGTTTTTGTTAGTTTGGTCGAAGTGATTGTGCAAAAGTTAATTAATTATGAGTGATTCAGATGAACTGATGATCAAATACTGGGATTTTACTTAAACTAAAGAACAAAATTATTGATTTACTTTTTTACTGTTAGTTGTGTGTAGGTAACTTCGTATTTATTGGTATAAATATTCTTATTCATTCTTTAAGTAGGTATGTAGGTAACCCATTTTATTGTTTTCGATGTTTTGTTGTGTTTGTGATTTGGTATATATTTGGCTGTCGTACAAAAAGTATTGTATACAATCATAACAATATGAAGGCTAATATAAGTCTCGTACCTTACTTAGGCCACTCGGCAAGCCTCGTGACCTAAACCCGGTACTCAACTTATATAGCCTTCATATTGTTACAATTACATAAAATACTATAAAATGACAGTCATTATAGGTAATAAACGCTATGAAGCATAATAAATAATAATTAATACCGCAAATAATTAACCTTAATAGCTGATAAACCAATAGCTCAACAAATTGGTCCCGACCGCAAACCGCGAGAGAGCAATGTACGAAGTAATATGATTTAATTTGAACATATTGCGACATTGACTTCGTGCGGATATGCGCTATACGAGCTTTTAAAAGTGGGTTATCGATTTATTTTATTTGCTCAAGCTTATTGATTCGCCTCTAGTTTTACAAAACATTTTAAATTACTTTCAAAAAGGCCCACCGCTGACATCAAGCATCCGTTTCTGTCACACTAAAGACGCCCTCATTTGAGTGACGGGGACAAATTGTTATATTTCAAAAAATTTGTAATTTGATCTAAAGCTCGCACAACAAATAATTTACTACGCCGCTAAAATTCTGTCTCTCGATTTAAAAAGTTCTAAAGCCCGAACTAAAAAATTAAAAAAAACTTCCCAACTGCAATATTACGTCGCCCGTTAAGCCCCAACAAAAACAAAGTTGGCAACATTCTCCCTTGCCGCTACTACGGTGCCACCGCTACGAAGTTCTACGGCGTAACGGTGCTACGAGTCGGCGCTACGAATGGCGAGTACGTATTACCCGAGGGCCATAGAAAACGCGAATAGGTTCGACAGCGGACTAGCGCAAAAAGTAATCTGATTACAACTGACAATCATATTAACGCTTAGGCTTTGTACACATACATGTGTACAAAGCCCGCCGCGTAGGCCGCGTGGTGATGGCAGTCAGAATACATTTGTCACCACCCCAACTCTTCCAATGGGTGTCGTAAGAGTCGACTAAGGGTTTCATGTGTCACTGACCATTAATTTATTGATTGATGACTGGCATCGAAATCGACACATTAGTGATAAAAAAACCCGCTTGCCCAGCATTACTTCCTAATAAGCTGGTGATGTGATGGGATGTGTACAAAGAATAAATATTACGAAGTACTCTAGTACAAAATACAATTTTCTCAAACATGCAACGAAATATTGTCTTTACGATCCTTAAAATAGACTCAGAAGTATCGCTTTTAGGGCGCAGTTACTCACTGGGATGGAAATGGAATTTCATAACGCTTTTCAGGCCTAGGCCTGCAATGTAACTTTTTTTTTAACTTCGATAACATTATAAATATTAGATGTCATATACCAAAGAAAAACGACCAAGATCACCTATGTCCGAGGTGGGGATCGAACCCACGTACTCAGCTTTCAGCCTAGCCTTGTAAGCGATTGCATATACCCGAGAAATTTGACCGGTGGTTGCTAAGACCGAGTGGCCGAGGGGTACAGGCATCAGCCGCGAAAGCTGAGTACGTGGGTTCGATCCCCACCTCGGACATAGGTGATCTTGGTCGTTTTTCTTTGGTATATGACATCTAATATTTATAATTTATATAGTATTAAGTAGTGTGACTACTGGAGAAAAATTAAAAGTACAAATCAAAATATTTAGTTAATAAATAATTTGATTTGTGTTTTCGCAATATGTTCAATAGATGGCAGCACCAGTTATCTCTAGCTATTCTAGAAAACTGTAAAGTATTCTAAATAGGAGGTGCAGGCATGTATTGCTTACCCTCAGAGAATGGTCAAAGGCGCCTAGCCTTGTAAGCGATTGCATATACCCGAGAAATTTGACCGGTGGTTGCTAAGACCGAGTGGCCGAGGGGTACAGGCATCAGCCGCGAAAGCTGAGTACGTGGGTTCGATCCCCACCTCGGACATAGGTGATCTTGGTCGTTTTTCTTTGGTATATGACATCTAATATTTATAATTTATATAGTATTAAGTAGTGTGACACTACTGGAGAAAAATTAAAAGTACAAATCAAAATATTTAGTTAATAAATAATTTGATTTGTGTTTTCGCAATATGTTCAATTCGATAACATTGTCATTATTATTTTTTGTATTTCTTTGTATGTTTGTGAAAAGCACTATACATGCCTCGGCGTGAAAACGAATTCCCGGCCTCGTTATACGACCTATCCGTCTCGTATATGTATACCAACTTGACCGGAAATTCTCATTTGTCACACAAATGTAATCGGAAGGAGTAGTCAGATTATTTTTTGCCCAACTTTGCACGACAGTACGAGCCCCGATGCATATGTTCTCGTCCAGTTAGACAGTTTTTCGAGATTATCCCGTTCATCCGGGGGAAAAGGTTTAGAGACAAAACCTTCACTATTCAATAGTAGAACTAAAGTAGTTTCTTTGGGTATAAAATATTTGGACCTAATAAATCAGAATAAAAAAAAAACTATTTTACGAGATGTATTTTTTTAAATTTTTTTCACAATTTTTATTTTTGTAAATAATCAATGAATGTAAAGAACGCCATTAATATTAAAGACGACATGGTACACCTGATGCACTGCGAATTTTGCGTCAAGCTTATAAGCGCGGAATTACGGTGGTGAACGAAAATATAATTTAGACACTGGATTGTTAAAATCGATTTATTAAACAACAAAGCGTACTTCAGATTGTTGTGTCTCTTGAAATGTAGTACATTAACCATGACTAACGTTCATACAATTTATCATTAGCATAATGTGATCATTTTTAAAATATTCAAAAATTTGTAAAAATTGTTTCGAACTAGACGAACTCCACTGCATCGGGGCTCGTAATACTGATCATATCAAATAACGTATGCGGAATGAAATCTGCACAAAGTTTAATATTATATTAAATAAATGATATCATTATTATTTTCTTGAACATGTACGTTTTTTAATATCGATTTTAACAAGTATTCATGCAAGATAAAAACTACTTGAATCCAAAGTGTATAACTTTAGTTTTATGATACTTTATCCATTGATGTCGAAAAAACAAATGTTAGCATTTTTCTTTTATCTTCTGTAGGAAAACTTTTTAAATAAAAATCCTTTGCTCATTATATTTCATATTCTTGTTAATTGGTCTATTGATACTTACTTATTATGCTAAAAATATTTAATTGAAATTAGCTATAAGTCGTTCACCGTGACATCCGTTACTGAAAAAGCAGTGTTTTTTACACTTTTTGATCAAATGGCGAAGTCATATTTTCAAAGTTGTTTATTTTTATTTTCCGTGTTGATAGGCTTGCTCTTTGTTTATGTTTCGTAATGCCCATGGTTTGAGGATGTTTTTCATCAATTTTGTTGTCATATTTAGAAGTATTTCTGAGCTCCCTGTTCGATTTTGTGATTCGGGTTAACGTAATTTCCTTTATTCGAGCTCTTTCTGAAAAGTGGCTGTAGCCAAATTGTTACATTACACTAGGGTTTCTAATATCATTTATTGGAAACGAAAAGAATGCGAGATTTTTATAAAACAGTGTTTCAAATCTTGCCTTCTTCTAAAAAATCAGAATCATCGTCGATTTTGGCCTTAGCAAATGTGTCTTGTGGAAAATACATGCAGTTGTGCGACATTGTTCTACTCAATTGGCCATAATTTCTAAAGAAAGATGCCAAACCCGACAAAACTATCCAATTTAATTAACAATTGTATACAAATTAATTTAGCATTGAGACACAAAAAGTTAAAGGCCATAGTCGGATTTTCATAGTAAGTCAGCCTTTAAATCAACCAGACTCTAGTATTTTTTTGTGAGTACCTCTTATGGTGAAGAATATTTCTGCTGAATATCAACGTCCTATCGGTGACAGTTTTTGAATTATGATTTTTTTTAGTTTTTTCTTTAATGTGTTGTATCTCAGGATGTATAAAAGCGAATTGCTTCAAATTTTGAAATAATGTTCTTTATTTAGATATGCATCGAATTTAAAAAAATGAATATCGATTGTCGTATAAAAAAATGAAAAAAAAAGACCAAAACATTTTTCATATTTTTTTTTGTGTACCTATGAAGTAGTGACACCTCTATTTTCTTTTTCTAATTATAGACCATACATTGGCCTACTAGTTGCCTAAGTATCAAAATTTTCCAAGCGGTACTTCTTACCAAAAATCGGCAATATGTGTGGTAAAGTTCTGCATTCAATCGGTGTTTTTCAATGTAGTATACAAACTCTTCATTTATATTTGAGTTTTCTTATCAGGTTATCTTATTTAAGAGTAAATGCTAATGACAACTTAATGTCATCATGATGCAAGCTGTTTATTTCATTATTAATGGGCCGTTTACCATTTCAACTAGCGTATATAGTAATATATTCAAGAAATATATTATTTTTAATGAATATCTCATAAATAATATCGAATTACGCTAGTTAAAATAATAAACGGCCGATTAATAATGAAATAAACAGCTTGCATCATGATGACATTAAGTTGTCATTAGCATTTACTCTTAAATAAGATAACCTCATAAGAAAACTCAAATATAAATGAAGAGTTTGTATACTACATTGAAAAACACCGATTGAATGCAGAACTTGACCACACATATTGCCGATTTTTGGTAAGAAGTACCGCTTGGAAAATTTTGATACTTAGGCAACTAGTAGGCCAATGTATGGTCTATAATTAGAAAAAGAAAATAGAGGTGTCACTACTTCATAGGTACACAAAAAAAAATATGAAAAATTTTTTGGTCTTTTTTTTTCTTTTTTTTATACGACAATCGATATTCATTTTTTTAAATTCGTTGCATTTCTAAATAAAGAACTTTATTTCAAAATTTGAAGCAATTCGCTTTTATACATCCTGAGATACAACACATTAAAGAAAAAACTAAAAAAAATCATAAGTCAAAAACTGTCACCGATAGGACGTTGATACTCAGCAGAAATATTCTTCACCATAAGAGGTACTCACAAAAAAATACTAGAGACTGGTTGAGTTAAAGGCTGACTTACTATGAAAATCCGACTATGGCCTTTAATTTTTTTATTTTGTTTTTACTTGTTCAAAATTTGTGCAAATTTCACTCCGCATACGTTAATCAAGCATTTAAACTTTACTTATTTTTTTGGAGCCGTATTTCGGATTAATATCCACAATTAAATCTTTGGCGTTAACAAAAATAAATCTATCAATAGCTAACAAGTTAAACTTCATAAGAATAAAGTAAAAACGTCACTTCCCCTGTCGCAGCGGACACGGCACGCGCGACAGCCACTTCCGAAGTTTATTTTTACGGCACACGGGCGACAATAAAACAATTTCGTCACAACTCCACATTTACGAACCTGTAGCCGTACCATGAGCTTGCGGGGCGGTATTAACGGTCCAATACTGAAAGTTCATCGTAATGGTTGGTAGACTCGGTCGGTAGCGGGAAGGATGGTCGTTCCGCTATACATATATATGTATATTGGGTGAAATCTTTTACATGATAAAAAATCTTATATTTTGGATCTACTCATGATTACAGTTAACTTTTACTATGGGACTATCTTTGAAAAAGTTGATACAAAATCTACATCTCCATACAAATCGTGAAACCAGCTGGCGCTATTCACAATCGAGTTGTCACTAATTAATATGTTTACAGTTATCCATACTTTTTCAAATGTCAAATGTGTAATTGTGTATATAAGTATATTAATTCGAGTTAATTATAAGGGCATTTTCACTTCTAGGGACACCCAATCAGCTTAACTCTCACAAAAAGTCAGTTTTGTAACGACAATTAAGCATTAAATATTAGCGAATTGGGTGTCCATAGAAGTTAAAATACCCATAAATCCCATAGTAAAAGTTGATCGCAATCATTAGTAGATCCATAAGATATTATTTTGTATCATGTAAAACATGTCGTCGCTTAATATCCACAACACAAGCCTTAATTGAACTGACTGGTCAATTTGTGTAAAATTGACCAAAGATATTTATTTATTGCTGCTCAAGTGCTCAGTAAATTCAGGTATTTTGGTTCAGGCAAACATGGCAATTTTAGAGAATATTTGGAGGTTAGATAGTTGTGTACTGAACAAGATAACTGATGAAGAATTGGCTGCAGATTTACATACTGCAGGTAAGTACTTACTAATCTTATCGACGACATTAATCTATCCGCTTCGTTGTGTATGAGTTGGATGCACTTACCTGCAAGAGAAAGAAAAACAATAAGTTATTTGAAATATGTAAGTGAATCAACTTTTTTGTCTGTTATTGCCATGGTTACGATCATCTGAGTTACGCTGGTTCATTGCAAAATGTTGCTACATAAACTATGTAAACATGCATTTTTCTTGTGTTGATAACTAATCCTTAATTGGCCACCTACAAACATTGACTGCACGTACACGCATGTTTGTTTACGTAACATAATTTTGCATAAAACCAGCGTGACATAGGGGACCGTAACATGGCAATAACAAACAGACAGACACAATACACGGAACTGAACATGTCACCCTTATAGCAACATACATTAAGGCCGCGAATGATAACTGTTATAAGTTATAACGATGGTAAGTGTAAGATAAACATGGATTTTTAATTTGCAACTGCAAGGTATAACCCCCTTATTCATAAATGTCTTCTAAATTGACAAGCCGGGTAAGTAGCGTTTTATAGAAATATTCTTAAGAAAAATAGTATAATATGATACATAGGTACTTATTCTAAGCAAATAAAGATTCTATTCTATTCTATACAGTTAAGACCCAAAAAACGTACACATCCCACGTGTCTCAGACTAAGACTTATGCAGGGTGTTCCACGAGCCACTGAAAACCTTGAACGGGGTGATTTAGTAGGCTATACTGAACAACTTTTAATATGGGGCCAGTCACAAAATCTAAAAAAAAATTGTCTTTTTCGTACATTTTCACAAAAAGCAAATTTTTTTTTGAGATTAGCTCCATAGTAAAAGTTATTCAGTTTAACCTACCAAATCACCCCGTTCAAGGTTTTCGGTGGCTCGTGGAACACCCTGTATCAGATCAGATATTCTTGCAGCCTAAGATATAATTGCCAGTGACTGTACACAAGACAATCGTGACGTATCTCCGTCGGTCCATTAATAACGGCACAACGCGCCAACTTCGTGACGTTGATTAATATTCCGCGGGCAACTTCGCGGCAGTTCAGATTGGGGCGATGAGGCAAGGATTATGGAGTTTTAATCAAATAAAACATGGCTGCTGGGTTCGAGTATGGACGTGCAAATTTTTTTAGATAATTCGGGTTTTTGATACTTATTCTGACACTATGGGGCGGTGAGATGGCAGCTTTGTGTTTGTTTACTTATTCTTAAAAAATAAAATATTTTAAAATAAAAATAAAACCGCCTTCAAAAATTCGCCCGAACTAAAAAGTTAAAAATAATTTTAGTTCCTATCCTACTTCTTAGGATTTCCTACCCAAACCTTTAAACCTTTTACCCTATTCATTGAAATAAAATATTATGGCTAGGTATCCCTACAGATTTCTTAGAAGTCGGTGCCAAGCCAAATACGTTCATAGGTATATAATTATGAGATAGAGCTTTGTAACTTACTGTCACTCCGATTATGCTTTTATCAACAGAATGATCTACCTCAGGCATTTTGATGAAAGCATAACCGGAGTGACAGTAAGTTACAAAGCTCTAAATCAAATACGCGAAGTGAGCATATTTGGCTTGGCACCGACTTCTAAGAAATCTGTAGGGATACCTAGCCATAATATTTTATTTCAATGAATAGGGTAAAAGGTTTAAAGGTTTGGGTAGGAAATCCTAAGAAGTAGGATAGGAACTAAAATTATTTTTAACTTTTTAGTTCGGGCGAATTTTTGAAGGCGGTTTTATTTTTATTTTAAAATATTTTATTTTTTGCTTTTTAGTAGTGTAATTAATATGAAATCGTTATTTAGTATGCTCTAAACTAAGTACTTATAATTAGAATGTACTGCACTGTAGTAGGCCAGAAAACCTGAACTAGCTAACTTATATATTCAAAGAATTAACTCATTATCAAGGAGATGTACATTGTATCATCAGCAGGTATGAATAATTTCAAAGAGTATAGGTAACAGCCTTATCATGCCTATAATATTTAAAGAATCACTAACCGCTAACCAACATGTCATAACTACTAAGCAAACACTTGAATAGATCTCGAAAATGTATGATAGTTGTTATATTCAAAGAATTATTCTCCAACCTCTAATCGTTAAGGAGTTATACCTTTCATCATCAGCTTACCAACATGAGACTATGACCACCTAAAGGCAAATACTTAAATAGCTTCCAAAATACATGAAATATGTTATATTTAAAGAATTATCCCTCAACTCCTAATATCTAAGGAGTTGTACCTTCCATCATCAGCTCACCATCATGAAAGGATGACCACCTAAACGCAAACACTCAAATAGCTTCCAAAATATATGAAACATGTTATATTTAAAGAATTATCCCCCAACTCCTAATATCTAAGGAGTTGTACCTTCCATCATCAGCTCACCAACATGAAAGGATGACCACCTAAACGCAAATACTCGAATAGCTTCCAAAATGCATGAAATATGTTATAGTTAAAGAATTTTCCCCCAACTCCTAATCTCTAAGGAGTTGTACCTTTCATCATCAGCTCACCAACATGAAAGGATGACCACCTAAAGGAAAATACTCAAATAGCTTCCAAAATACACGAAATATGTTATATTTAAAGAATTATCCCCCAACTCCTAATTGCTAAGGAGTTGTACCTTCCATCATCAGATCACCAACTTAAGACCTTCATGACTAGACGCAAATGCTTGATTAGTCTTCGAAAATAAATGAAAAATGTCATGTTTGCCTACAACATTTGAAGAGTTTCCTCGTTTTCTCCAGGATCCCATCATCAGATCCGGATTCGGTGACAATGGGACCAACTAGAAGGTACGAGGGCTGATCCTTATGCACCACCCCTGACCTCTTTGCTGTCACTTGTTTATTAAAACCTTTTTGGTGTAAGTTTATAGGCCTGTAGAGGTTATTAAAAAATAAAAATAAAATGGAAATGTCAAACTGTCATTGAGCTATAGCATACTGTAATTGTGGAGTCGTGATTTTTTAATGAAAATGGAGCCTGTTGAGCAGAGGGCGGTAATAAAATATCTACAAAAAAAAGGTATGACACCAACTCAGATCCATCAAGATATTTTGGCAACTGTAGGGGAGTGTGCAGTATCCTATGACAAAGTGAAACGATGGTGTCGCGAGTTTAAGTGCGGAAGATCAAGTTGTGAAAACCAACATGGCGGTGGACCACCTATAACTGTCACTACAGACGAAAACATTAAAAAAGTCCACGATATGGTGTTGCAAGACCGGCGAATGCGTATCAGGCAAATTGTTGAAGAGACTGGCTTGTCATATCATGTAGTGCAACAGATACTTACTAAAGAATTGGGTATGAATAAGATCAGTGCAAGGTGGGTGCCGCGAATGTTGACCATTGATCAAAAAAGACATAGAGTATTAATTTGCAAGCGTCTGTTGGATATGTACCGAGCAAATAAAGATAACTTTCTCCATAGATACGTAACCATGGACGAATCTTGGGTACACCACTACGATCCCGAAACTAAAATCCAAAGTAAACAGTGGAAGCACAGTGGTTCTCCGCCCCCACGTAAATTTAAAGTGGCATCGTCAGCAGGAAAGGTTATGCTGTCTGTATTCTGGGACGCTCAAGGAATAATCCTGACTGATTATTTGAAAAAGGGAGAGACAATTACAGGGGCCTAATATGCAAACTTAATTCTAAAATTGCGAGAGGCTATTAAAGAGAAACGCCGGGGCAAGTTAACAAGGGGCTCTTCCACCAAGACAATGCTCCCAGCCATACGTCCTGTGTTGCCAAGGCTGCCATACACCAAGCAGGCTTCGAATTGGTCGAACACCCACCGTATTCGCCGGACTTGGCCCCCAGCGACTACAGGCTATTCCCAAAATTAAAGGAATTTTTACGTGGAAAAAAATTTTTGGATAATGAAGAGGTGATATCTGTTGTAGAGGGGTGGTTTTCAGGGGTCGGACATTTTTTTTTTCAGGAGGCTATTGAAATGCTGGAGCATCGATGGGATAAGTGTATAAGTATTGATGGAGACTATGTAGAAAAATAAAATATTAATCTTGAATGTAGTTTTATTATAAGAGGTTTAGGGGTGGTGCATACGTATCAACCCTCGTATACCCTTTCAAACAAAAAAAGAATTTTTCAAATCGGTCCACGCGTCTTCGAGTAATCGGGGAACATACATAAAAAAAAAAAAGATTTCGACGAATTGTAAACCTCCTCCTTTTTGAAGTCGGTTAAAAACACTTTAGGAATATTGTTTTCGAAATAAATAAAAAAAACAGTGCGAAGGAAGTTCCCATGAAATTTTTATACATTAATTTGACATTTTTGCAGTATATCGTTAAAAATTACATGTCCCTCGAGAGTCGCCCGCAGACCATGAACCCTGTAAAGTGTTCGAAACGTCGGGATGAAGTTAAAGTTAATTAATACGCGCGAGTTTATCAGTTTTCATAGTTTTATTTCATGTGTAACCTCGCGGTAATCGAAGAAAATATTAACAGGAAGGAGTAACCGGATTACTTTCTGCCCAACTCTGGTCCAACCCTCCGACTCATTATCCATTATAATAGATTGTCTTCGGGTTTACATGTGTGTAAAACATTTCAGCTCAATCGGTAAAGAGAAGTGGAAAGCACTCTGATGTGTTATTAGATCACCATCAAGAATGTTCACTTCCTTGTAAATCATAATTTATTTTTAGGCATGAAAGCTGGTCATAAAGTTTCGCGTATAATACGCAAGCTGAAGTATTAAATAGTTCTCTACTTGGCCTACTTTTTGAAATGACAATACACGTGGCAATACTTGATCAGAGTTTCGTCTATTCCACGATACCGAGTGAGCCTACTAAAGTTTTGAGCAAACTTTGTAAACTGCCATAATGGTAAACAATGCGCAGTAAAATACTGCTACAGCGTCAAACTTCATATTTTTGAAAGTACCGCGCATATATTTGGGTGCATCAACTTTTTTCTGTCTGTTACTGCCATAGTTACGGTCGCCTGCGTCACGCTGGTTTTATGCAAAATTATGCTACTTAAACTATGCAAACATACATTTTTCTGGTGTTAATAAGCCCTTTCCTTAATGGGCCACAGACATGCACTACTTGTATGATTGCCTAATTAAAGTAGTGTGGTGTAGTATGGACTTAAGTAGTAGTGCGTAAGCAATATCTAATCTATATAACTGTGTATACCTTGTACAATGATTCAGAATAAATCATATATTCAAAGAAGCTTGTTGTTTCTCTAACGCCGTCCGTACAGTAGCATAATTTTGCATAAAACCAGCGTGACTCAGGCGATCATAACCATGGCAATAACAGACAGAAAAAGTTGATTCACTCATTTATGTCAAATGAATTCAATAGGCAATAGGTACA
>JALPQI010012532.1:0-30745 GCA_025490895.1 Thaumatotibia leucotreta | reverse complement strand
ATCTGTCTCACAATAAATATCTTGAAATCTTCCCACCAAACCTGTTTGCATCGGCAAAGGAAACTTAAAAGAAAGCTAGTACATAGTATTGAATGATTATGGTATATCTAAAGTCTTTTTCATGGATAATTCAATAACTGTTAGTAAAAGTTGTTTCAGATAATGTGGCTATCAGATTGTTTTGGACGTACCTATTTACTAGAAATTATTGAAAATATTTAAGTTAATGTATTCGGCTTGAGATAATAAATTAGTTTTCGCCGGCAGAGATTTAAATGCTTTTAAATAACCTAATTGCGCATACGCAATAGAAGAGGCTTATACTGCCCAGCAATGAAATTTAACCCTTAGGTGCATATGGTATCACACATTCTATTTCTGAAATGACTTATGTAAACAATCGATGCCAATTAGAACTCTGTTGCTCAGTGTGATAGTCGCAATTGATTACTTATTTCGACATGTGTCATTTCGGTCGTATCGTTTTTGATACTGTATGCACCTAAGGGTTAAGAGGCTGATGATATGTGTGAAAGTAACATTAAGTACCTATTTATTTGAAAAAGTTAAACTCGGTCTCAGACTGTTATTCCTATTTAAATACTTAATTCTTAGTTAGGTAATATATATAAGTATTGTTATACTTGTTAATGGCTTATGATCTGCTTCAATAAATCAAATATGTCGTAGATGTTTGACAAGCGTGAGCTAAATATGCTATTCAAGGACGTAATCAAATCAAAACGCCATCTTATAGTTAGAATAATCCCCGTTACGATGCCGTCAAACGTGCGCAATGTCAGTTCGCGTTAGCTATGCGTCTCCGTATGGTAATGGGTGTTTGTACAGCCGACACTTGGTCGCCAACGTGCAAGGTCATACGGTTTGTGTCGATGTTTTCAAGTCTATGTGTTACTAATCGGAGGACGAGTATTCTCACGTAGTTTTAAAAAAAGTATAGCTATAAAATAAAAGTAGTTCATATCAACTGTCAATATTAGATGTCATATACCAAAGAAAAAATATCGAAGTTTACCAACACTGTATGCTTAGCACACGATTGGCGCGACAATATCTCGCCGCGAGATAGTCTAATATCCGTCCCTCTTTTGTTATTAAAGCTAGTGAAGGAAGGGAGATCTATCTCGCGGCGACATACTGTCGCACCAATCGTGTGCTAAGCCTGCTGGAGGTGCAGGAGGTGAGATTTAAACCCACGTCCTCAGCTTTTACGGCTGATGCCTAAACCACGCCGCCACTCCAGAACTGCCGTGTCACGCCTATCTCATCTAACTTGTGTGTTGAGGACATCAAGTTAGATGAGATATGTAGGTGTGACACGGCAGAGCAGCCCCCTATACCACAAAATTTTACAAGCGTACCATTCTACAAAATTGACAACTTTTTGTATGGGAATTTATACAATTTTGTAGAATTGTACGCTTGTAAAGTTTTGTGGTATAGACCACAGGTTACTACTTAAAAATTACAACTCAAAAAATATTTCATGAAACAATTTAAGTTCTTCTGCTAAATATGAATATGATGATATTCAAAATGATGAGCTGAAGATAATGAAAATTGTTTCTGATTTCAGGTGTGATGCGCTGACATGCCGATAACCGCCCTGTCGCATGAGACGCCCCCCGCGTCACCCCTCCACCCCGCTACTTATGAGGAGGTCTTAGCCAATGTAAGTACCTACTCATAATTTAAATGGCAAAAATATATCATACACCAAATAAAATAATCCGAAGTTTTCCAACGCCGGAGGTGAGATTTGAACCCACGTGCTCAGCTTTCGCAGCTGAAGCTTAAACCACTCGGCCACTCCAGCCTTGCGATACACGAACAGGCAGACAGACGGACATAGCGGGAAAATAAGGATTTTGGCTACGAAACCCAAAAAATTTAAGTGATGTAACTTATTAGCAGAGATCGGATGGAATTGCGACATTCTTAGTGACTTACGTCATTTTGATGACATTTAGTATGAGATGTCGCACAAAAATCCGATCTCTGCTTATTAGTGAATAAATACATTTGATTAGGTACATGGATATCGTCGGGGATAGTTAGGGGATAGTGCAATACCGCGTAACTAACAAATTCAATTAGGCTCAATTTGAGTGTCAATTGTTTGATATTTGATTGAACTCTATCTGTTTTGGTAGGTACGCGGTATTGCACTATCCCCGACAATATGTAGGCCAACGTCAAATCATAACTTTGCTGGCATTGTATAGTCACAACAACAAAAATAGGTACAATGTGTCTACGTTGTTTTCATCCTCAGGACAGATTAATACCTTTTACGCCTACAGCACCTAAAGCACTTGTTAAGCGGCATCCATTGTAGCAGCGTTGCGCAAGCGCAACTGACGCCGCCGCCCTCCGCGCAAGAGTTCGCCGCGAGGCGCAGGGCTAGGGTTACCAGTTGCCATATGTCCAGTTTATGCCGGACATATCCAGTTATCCAGCATGCTTACATACTAGTTTTGGATTCAAATAAACTGTTGAATATAATAATGTTTATTATACTCGTATTTATTTTCTCTCATTTCGACATCATTAAAGAAATCATATCTTTGAACATGTAGGTGTCTGTCACTAAAACGTACCAGTATCATAGAAAGATGCTCGTGGCGTACTGTATAATGTACACAAAAAGAATAATCAGAATCAATCGCAATATGGGTCAAAAATATTTTCGTTGTCTTGTTTCATACCTCTCTATCACGCTCTTAGTTGCTGTTTCGACTTAGTATTATTAAAAAAATGTGCGCTTGTATTTCTTTTTCACTCTAAAATTCTATCCATAGGTACATCAGAAATCGAAAACAAAACATCATCTTATACAAAAATCACCACTGCGTCACGTTTTTTAGGGACACAAAATAAGACAATGAAAATAATTTTGACCCATATATAACACAAATAGTAAATTAATGTTAGTTTTTGTATAGGAAAATAGAAAAAAGTGTGTTACTTAATTGTAAATTGTCGATGAAAAATATTGCCAGTATGTCATTTTAGTGCTAATAGCTAATAAGTAGGTAGATATTTAGCTAACTGTCGTCACGCATGCTAAGTGCAAAGACGCACAGTGCCTAGTATAAATACTGGTTTCCAAAGTTTTCTTACACAAATTTGCAATGCAAATCTTATCACCTTGGCATGTGATTCTCTGATTGTATAAGTATTGCCGAATTCACATAGTGCTCTGCAGTAGCATCGAGCGGTAGGTCTGTGAATGGCTATTATAAGTCAAACGGATACTATTCACCTGCATACAATGGCTTAGTGGCTTAGTGCAGTTCTCTGCTTCCGACGTGTACGTGTGGCCTTCTCGCGAATCTGTTACGAATAAATACGAACAAAAAAACGATAAATTGTGATTGTGCCGTGTATTGGATGTGCAGTGTATGTGATAGTGTGCAGGAGCATTTCACTAATTAATCAATAAGGATAGATAAATAACCAGATATTCAGCATTAGCACGTGTTTCAGTTGTCGATAAAAATGTGATTTGAATAAAGGACGATCTAGTTTGAGTGCCAGTTTTTCTGGTATTGTATAGTCAAGTCTTTGTGGTCTAAATTTTTGATTCATGATATTATTATCCTGAAATGTCTGGCCTACTATTCATATCTTCGGTAACATTAGAAAAACGTTTTATCAGGGGGAGATTTTCCCAGTTGGCTATCTCTAGAATACAAAAATTATTTATGAATATTTTAATGTGAAATATTTTATAACTCGATGTACATATTAAGACAAAATTCAGTCCCCGAGCTTGTAAAAACGGTCTCTAAAAACCATACCTAACATAATCACCAACTTCGGCATGTCTTTAAAAATTTGGAAATTATCAGTCAGTTTGTGACACAAAGGATATCAATACAATTGACCTATTTGTTTTATGATTCAAGTACATATATGTATACAAGTAAGCTTAACATTTCAATATAACATTGGTTTTAAGTTAATTTTATAAATTTTAATAAAGTTTTATACGCAATTGTCTTTACAAACCTGACTGCAATTGATCTCACGCTAATTGAGTGTTCCTAAAAATGAAAATGCCCGTATATGAGACGCTTATTAATTATATTATTTTGTAATGTTAAATGAATAGAATAATAATATTTTCTTCTGTTACCGCGAAAATTCTTCTGTTACACATGAAATAAAAGTATGGAAAACGGATACCTAAACTCCGTTTTCCATAGTTTTATTTCATAAATAGAATAAATGAAAAAAAAAACGTACTTTGTTCTGTTGTGCTAGATTCACTTTGTACCTAAGTACAAAAAATTAATCAACAGAGATCAATTAAGTATTTATACAGGAGAATCTATCATTTAGCTTGCATGTATAACGCGATGATTTTAACAGAACCTTGAAAATATCTATTTAAACGCAATCCGATGAAATTGCCTGTAGCTACATCATTCAATTCTGGAATCTCACGAGACGCAAAAATTATATCATGTCATTATACTCTTTATTGTTCGAAGCCATCAATTAATTTTAGTTGTGAAAGAACGAAACTGCAAGTGATGAAGGTGTCGGTACCTATTAATGGTGTATTCTTAAGCTCAAGTATTGTTTACGAGATGAGGAAAAACACCATACTAGTACACGTCGATGATATTTCTAGCGATGATTGTGTTGTAGTGTGTAATCTTAGTAGATTTATACTCAAGAGCAAAACTTTCGAGTTACATGTAAATTTTCTTAGAAAAATCCGCCAACATGTAAATTTAAAAAATTTCAGTGTGTAAAAAATAACTTTATTCATCCATCATGAAATGGTCGCGAACCCATCAATTGTTTACGTTATTAGTAGGTACTAGGTAGGCATTTTATTTAATCGGAATGATGTGGATGTGAACGTTTATGTCGGTTTAATACATTTTTTTTTGTATTTGTTTCAATTGGCTAGTAAAGCAATCCTTACACTGGTGTATATTAAAATTATTAATAAACAGAAAAAGTACAGACATATTCCTTGACTGGGATATTTTAGGGAAATTAAGTAATTTCTATAACAATATCATTTTAGATTTTGGAATTTTTTTACCAAATTTCATACGATGACCATAGTTTTCGGCTAGTAACTAGGGCCAGAGCTGTGCTATGTGTATGCGATGTATATCGACTAATAACATTCTCCGAGCGTAGCATGTCTCTGAAGCATGTTCTACACTGCGTAGCTGTGCTTGGTAGATATCAAACGCATCGACATAGCATATCTCTGGTGGTGGAAAGGCATCATTAAGCGTTTACATGTACGAGTATAGCAGATAATGGCCTATGACCAACATGAACATCCAATGATGTTAACATTAATTTAAATCATTGCCAGAAATAAACGTGTTTTGCTAGTTTTCTATAAATATTTATTTTTCCACAAACCAACTCGTTTTTCCATTAGTTTCATTTTATTACCCGATATAATAAAAATACCCAAACGATTGTACGTCCAGCAGTGGACTGGGAGAGGCTGATGTGAAACAAATTGGAACTCCTTATAATGCAATTTTACTACGACCGCGTTCATCGTAAAATGTTTACAACCGTCAAAACAATGATTAAATGGCATAGATGTTAGTAAAGCGGTATCGATCAGCTGTTGCGTCAGCGCAGGCAAGTGCGACGATTTAAGAATAGCCGGTTCACCTTGCCGCCGTGGGAGCGCCGCTCATGGAAATACCACACCACTGCCGCATTTCTACACCATCGGCCAAGAGTATTAGGACAGTGCTTTTTAGGATTCCGTGCGATTATTTACTGAGTTTTGAGTTTTCAATCAGTTTTCAGTGCACCACTTTTGATCGTGTTATAAAATATTATCATCATCAGCCTGTGATTTTCCACTGCTCTAAGAACTCAAGAGCGGTAAAAATGGAGGTACCTAGACGTTCACTAGGTATTCTAACTTTGGCAGTAAATTAATTATTTTTCGTTAATGCCCGTAGCCTAATCTTATAGCCGAACCATGTCTTTTAAAGTATTACGTATAAGTACCTAATGTTTCAAATATAACTAACTTTTAACAACATAACGATGAATAGAAATGTAAATAAATCACGATTATCAACATATTTTTCGCTGAAGTAGTCGATGAAAAGACTCGGCTGGTAAAGTGTAAAACACTTCGGCATGTGTGACAGCACGTCTATTTCCAAGGTGTTAAATATTTAAATTCCACAAACGACGCTTGAAGTGTTCATTGTATATTTATAAGACTTATTTGGCATTGTTATGGCCTCACGGAGACTAATACTTGCATATAAATCAATTTTAGATTTATGCATTTCTTAGATTTCATAGATAGGTAGGTATTTTCTTGACAATAATAATAGTCTACGAACAAATAAAACATGGAAGCCGCACGTCATACTAAAATGCCTTTCAAAAACGGTCCTGAATTTTTGTTGACAAGTGTCACCCCCTCTTCAATGCATCATGGTAATTAATTTCAATGTCAACCTATAAAAACTTAACCGCCATTTAAAAATAGTTGTGATTGGTCCATCAAAGTTTTGATTGGCTATATTCTATAAACTTTAGTTAAAGATGTTGCGCCGAAATATGCGCGGTGTTAAGAAAAGTGCCATGTCCTGTCCATCTTGGCACAATTGGACAATTGGTTTTGGAGGCATTTTTCAGCTGGCGTTAGACGTCCATGTTATACAATATGGTCGCAGATAATAGTATACTGAGACTGTCCAAGATCTTTATTAGGATTTCAAAGTACATTTTTCTTTGGTACTTAAGAGAAAATATCTGCACATTTTTCAGGACGGTATTCAGTCTAAGTAATTAGTTTTACGAAGAACAATATGACAAGACATTGTAGTAAAAGTATAAAACCGTGCTGGTTACACATTAATTCATTTACAGTAGATCGAAAGTGTTGTCTCAACGATAACGACAAAACGCTTTACGGAAAACGATAAGGACCCATTAAAATTACACAACCGCATTATTGTATTGACTATTAAGTAATGTACGTCGGTTATCGCACAAATCTGTCAAGGCGGCAACCGCGGTCGAGCGGGCGCGGATCGCGTTACTAGTGACTCACGGACAGGACAGGCGATCCTCAGAGCAAGGTGATTGGACCTGCTGATATTGTTGCTAGTATATTATTTAGATTGATATATGTACATATTATATTATGTTGCTGAGATATGATATATATTATGTTTATTTTACAGAAAAATATTGATTGTAAAGAATTCGCACCAGGAGAATACAGCTTGAACTGAAACTCGAAACAAGATTTTTCTTAGACTTTACAGCATAACTCGGAGCCATTTATACTAACTTGACATACACAACATTTTATGCATTGTATTGGGTAGTGGATAGATTACTTTGAAAGTTCGCATACAATGAAATTCAAACATCACAATCACAACACATCATCAGCCTATATCCGTCCACTTTTAGCCAACGGTCTGAACTAATAATATTGCCTATGAGTATGGACGCGGGAGGTAAATACCCATAATCATCACGCTGGGCAGGAGTGTGTCCACCCACTGGGTCGGGGTGGTGACAAATGTATTCTTATTGCCGTCACCACGCGGTACAAGATTTAAACGCGATGGTGAGAGTTGCATCATTTTTGACTGAATCACACACAGTAGATTACTATGAAACTTCCCATATACATTATAGCGTATGACTAACTCTGACAGACGGTTTGGTGCAAGCCTTAGTCCCTCTTAGAGTTACGATTGGCTAGATAGATTAACTACAAGTGCAAGCAATAATAAAATATAGGTCGGTTGCATAACTTGTGAGTAGGTACGCGTAACGTTCCTTGCGTATACGCATCCTTACCTCACTTATGTTAAACAAACCACGAAAAACAATAAACAAACTACACGTAATGATCGACGCATGTTCAAACCGTTCCTGCAAATGGTTACGTCGGTAAAACAAAGCATCAACGTCTCTTGATGTTAAATGATGTATAAAGGTCGAATATTTTAGGCGGTTACAACCTTTTAATACACGGAGCGTGTAATGATCGCGTAATTCCAATGGGTACGAAATTATGCAGCTATGCAGTGTGATGTGCTATGTTGTATAATGTTCTTAATGCGTGGCCATATGGTTCAAATTGACTATTTGATAATTTGCTACTGGTATGCAATACATCATCACTGGTACATATCAAGTTTAATTCGGGAATAGATTTAACGATTGTAATTATAATAATTCAATACGATGGCTAATTTTGTTATTACTTTGTTAAGAGTATGTATTCTCTGATGAAAATAAAGTTACCTAATATTAGACAATGCCTAAAGGATTCTAAAGCATCTTGTTTGATTAACATTATGCAAAGGTTTAATGTGTACTTCCGGCTATTTAATTCCTTAATGTAGCTATTTCCAATTTATTTTTGGACTAGAGATTTCTCTTAGACGTAAAGCGGCAATGATTTATTTTAATGAATATCCTACAGTGATACCCCAGTATCATTGAATAGGTATTTTATAAGGAAAGGGTCCCAATAATAAGATTTTTCTTTAAGTCAATATTTTTGAAGATAATCGTTTCAGAATTTAAAAAAAACTGTCAGCCCTTTTAAGTTTTCCTCAGCGGGTAATTAAAATTTATTGAAATGTGATAAGGACCTGATCAGTGATTCTAACGCTTAATATGCGTGCATTTTTAACCAACTTAAAAAAATCTCAATTCGACAGATTTTTTTGTACCTATGTATGTTACACGGTATCTTCCGATAAACGATTTAAAAATTCTTTTTTAATCGTACTGCTAACATCGAGATAGCTCCGTTGGCACCAAGTCGGGGTCTGAAGATGGACTTTTGAGGAAATCGTTTTTTTTTTAATTTTTTATTGCGGTCTAGTATCATTTTCAGTTTATTTCATAAATAGCACCAACAACAATAATTTACTTCAATTTAGCTATCCTTCAAGAAACGATACAAGAATGTTACTTAGTATTGTTTACACCGGACAAAGCATCCCGAACAAGTGAACGGCCTTGCTGAAGGGTCAGGCCGGTCAGCGGGCCACTTTGCTTACAATACAATGCGCCGGCGCACTGCCACTCTCGATTTCGTACGGCACAAATAGTTTAATCGGTCTATGAGGGCTTTAGTTTGATCAGGTTATGGCATGTTTTTTTTTTGTTGCTTTGTCAGCTTCACGGTAAAAGAGGTGGAAACCCACCCACGTATAAAAAGTCTATATACCTAATATAGTCCATTTAATGCAAGGGCCGATTCACTAAGATCCGGCTATACAGCTTGGGTATTTGATACGGGCGAATAATGAATCCAGCTATAATATCTGATTCTACGAGTCGTATGTCGTATAAGATAATCAATTCGTAAAATTTTGTTGTTAATTAGGTGTAATGCTTTTTCTAAAGTGCAACCCAGCAGCAATGTATGCCGGCTAACAGACATGAGACTCGTATGACGTTTAGATACTTGTGTCTACTTTTAATGTGTCTATCAGTGGATGCAATACATTGCGTGCTCAGTTATTTTGTATGAAAAAAAATACCTTAATTTCCTAAAGAAATTTATGTAAATAGATTTCCTAGGTCCGATAGTAATCGCCCGTATCAAATACACACGCTGTATACATTGTTACTTTGTGATTGAAATAAAATAATTTTATTTTAGAAAATGGATGAATTTTCCGAATTGTTTTTTTATCGTGTGTGTGCCGGTATGTGTATAATCATAAAAACAATGGTAAATTTGGAATTCGTGTTTAGCGCTATAGAAATGGTGTGACATTTATTACGTTCTACCTCGCTTTAACGCCTGCTTTGCGTGATTTCAATGCACCACTCTCGATTTCAAGCCCAACTAATAAGTTAACTACTTATATAATCGTTATAGACCTAAAAACTATAGCTATTTATAGATCTACCAGAATCTCGTGGCAAATGGAGAACAAAAAAATTAAGTTTAAAGAAAAATTACAAAATGTAGACAAAGGTAAACAATATATTTGGCACAAATCTCAGTTGATAGTTGCCATAATATGAAAATCACAGTTTGTTTACTTAGGTACTTTTAAAAATGCCACCAGATTCTGGTACAGATGCAAACGTTACAAACCTGTATCTACAGAGAATAACAAAAATTGTAGTGTTCGTTTTAAGGGCATAATACGGCATAAATTAGGTATACATAAATTTCGTCATGTCCATCTCTCCGTCTGTCAAAGCCGATTTGCTCGGAATCTAAAAGTTACAGTAATTTAATTTGATAGGCATATGTTTTGTATTAACCATTAAAAGTAAAATACTAAATACTAAAAAAAATAGAAGATATCTCTTATCCTTTTTGAGGTAGGTTGATTTATTTGTATTTGCTGCCATGGATGGAAACCTTTGTGCGCGAGTCCGACTCGCACTTGGCCGGGTTTTTTATAATTTACTTTGATAAACAAACAATTGCAAGAAAAACAATGCTAATTTTATTATTAGGGTCCCGTGTAATATCGTATAAATCAAAGAATTAACAATTAAACAGAACATATTTTTGTTGCAGCTTTTTCATTTGGATGTTTTTTGTTAAGTTGCTAGTAAGTAATAAGTACAAAATAAGATTTCTGTTATGTTTTGTGTCTATGGTATGATTTTGATTAATGTTGATTTAAATTTTAAATCTAAGCCGTCATTGTTCTTTTGATGTTCAGATGTTGTAATAAATTTGGATATAATTATTTTTTAATATATTTATTTTCAAAACTACAATTTATGTACATAGATTAAATCTAACTAATCTACTTAACCTAACCTATATCTAAGATTGGCCCTTGTGGCATTGTACCGAGGATGCTGGCGGCATTTCCTCGCTGTATCGCAATACTGATGCGTTGTGCGAGGAAGTCGCCAGCTCTTCGGTCTTTAGTTACATCAACCAGACGTTTCGCGATCTCAGCAAACAATTTGCGTGCGCTGGGGCCCCAAGAACCTAAAGTTTCTACGCCAAACGGTACAAAATCGTACTCTTTGCCGAGGCCCTTATATTTATTACGTTTTAAAAATTCGGCATTTTCAGCCGCAGCGGCTGCCTTAAACGTAGTTCGTTGAAGATGGGACGGTGCCAGGGTGTCTACGCAAGTAGCATCCCATACCAACATCCGTCCCAAGCTCCAAGGAACCAAAGACACACCATCAGGTCTCTTACCATCATCTCTAATAATACCAGTAGGCTCAAGAAGAGCAGGTACGTTGATCGTGGCAAGAGACCTGCGAATTATGTCGTTAAGCGTCGCATGTCTGGATATACGGCCTGCGCTTTTTTGACAACTTAGTCCGTGGTGTCCCAGTCGGTCCACGTCTGTGCCACAACAGCATAAGTGAGGGGTACATACCGCGGCCCCGAGTCTCAGGCCGGTTGCGAGCCTAAGAGAGGCCGGATCCAGGAAAGTACCAGTACTAGCCGAAGGATGGGCATGCAGCCAGTAACCAGCTTCCCGGGTTCCGACCGCCAAAAGTCTCGCACGATCCGGACCTGCAGAGCTGTTTAGAAGAGAATTGTATGTTAGATCACAATACACATTGTCCAGCTCCTTTGTGATTTTAGGTTGTCAGGAAAATTTTTAGAAGGGCAAGCAATTTTGAATGCATTTTTGGCGTCCTCCAAACCCGCAGTCTCACAGTTAATAGGCAGAGCCCTTAGGATCTTTCCTGTGAGATCAGACGTGCTGTGGACGGACGCCAAAAATGCAGGAGAAGCCACACATGAAATTTTTCGTATCCCTAAACCCCCATACCGAGTAGGGAGGGATGCTTGGGACCAGGAACGCTCCGTTAGCTGAATATTTAGAATTTTTTCTATGGTAATTTTGATCAAGTCGTCTAAAGGTGTTATAATTATTGATAATTACTGTATTATATATTACAATTTTATTGCATCAACGCAAACACCCGTTTTATTTGCAATACTTGTGCTTTGATAGAAATACCCGTAACAATAACATCTCAATTTTAATGATTAGGTCCTAGCCATGATAATGGCTGTCTTTACTTGTCTACCAAACGGTTGAGAATCTTTACACTATGCCCAGTGCTGCAAAATTACTCTAGTTACATAAATTATGAAAGTGGCACAAATATAGCCATATTTTACACAATATTATATCCCTTTGTGCACCAATAGGTTAAATCCTAAAGTACAGACAAATGTCTCAATTGTTAGAACAATTGTATTTTCAAATCAACTGGATCTGATCTGTGGCTTGCTGCAATCCGGCAGTTTCCCTCTACGGCACGCCCAATGTCATTAAACATAATTCAATAAAAGATCGTTCATCGGCATTTTGGCGGAGTCAAGGTGGTGCCATAATTTTAATTTCGTTCGCCTCCCGCTTTTGGCCCTGCCTTTATTTGGTGCGACCTTTCGGGCCAGTTTCACAAATGAGCTTGAAGTCGGCCTAGGAGCTGGTTGACGGATAACTTATGTTTTGGGTTTTAATAAGTGTATAATTTGGAAGCGGAAAGAATGAGAATGTATTCTTTCAGTTATTTTTTTATTTTACTTGCTTGCAATCTCTTCCTTTTTAATATTTTGCCTAAACGCGATGCAGGAAACCAGAAACTTAGCAATTGCATTTAGAACCCTGCTCTTCTATGAATTTTATTCTGAACCGAAACAATAGTTAAACACTTTACCAATGATAGACTTATAAAAACAATATTTTTTGTTTTTTAATTTTATGTAATATTGCTTACGGCCTAATCAGTGTCGTTTGATGAAGTAGATGAGCAAAAAAATAGTACTCATAAAAATGTGCTAAACCACTATTTTAGTTACATTCAGTACACGTTCATAATGAAAATTGTTGAAGGTATTTACTACCATAAAAGCAGGCAGTCGCGCGTAGGTACAAACACTAAACTCACATAAACTAGGGGCTGAGCTGATAACACCGTTCGTTGACAGTCGTTTTCCTTAAACGAGCATGTGCCAGCGTTCATTGATCGCCTGTCCAACGATAAGGGCGGCCACAAAAACACAGTTTACGCGTGTTGTCAAACTTGTGATCTACGGCGGCCGCCCTGGTAGACGCCAGACCCTATATTAACCGGGTGAAAAACTCAAAAACCAGTATAAGTATGACCACTGATTACGAATTGTTTCAAAGACCCGAGGCTGGTTTAAAGTTTGACACGTCTGCCTTCGAGCAATGGGAATAGACCATAACACGGCGGTACACGTCGAGATGTGCCGATAGAAGGTATTGTGTGCCACAAGGCGATACTCCCCATTAGTGCCGTCTAAATATTGTATTGTACTCGAACTCCGGCCTAAAACACTTCATTGTTTCAAACGGGAGATGTAGGGCTGTCCACTAACTAAGATTGATATAAGTACATTATTGAAACATAGGGTCTTCTAGACCCTAATTCAAAATATTATAAAGATCTCAATTACTAACGCGTGGCATAGTATTATCATACTAATTAATAAAGACTTTGCAGTAAAATCACTTGGTTTAATGAAATTAAACTATCTAAAACGGATTATATCGCGTATACGAATTAAAGTTAACTTCATCCCGACGTTTCGAACACTTTGCAGGATTCCGTTCCGTTAGATAATTTAATTTCGTCAGTAATCATCGCGGTAACTGAAGAAAATAGTAGTTTTTAAATTATACTGCGAATATCGTGTATGTATTTAATCTCATCACTTTCCTGACTGGTACCGTTTTTAAAGCTTGTAGTGATATCTCTAAATAAAGCATCTCTATAAAAACAGGTTACCTACGTTTGGATCTCTAGTTAGAAAAAGAAAGAACGCTGAATAAATTAAATAACACACATGACGATTTGTATTATTTAATTTATTTTAGTAGAATCACAATTATATTATCAGACATGTTTACTATGGTGGTAAATCAAGCCGGCAAGCTACAACTGTACTTATGACAATAAAATATGATTATAAAGGACAATTACTAAGTAGTCAAATGGCAAATATCGTCACAAAATTTTGGCGTCCCCAGTTTTATCGTCTGCAGTAGCCAATACCAATGATGATAAACTTTTTAACGTATTTAAACGATCAAAGCTTTTAGATATGATTGGCAACCCTAACGGTGCCCGATATTGATGGCCAATGGAGATAGTTTCTGATAGCCGCTAGCGCTGGTGTTTAATGCATGAATGCAAGGTCCTAAGGCGTGTTTCGTCGAACTTAGCCACGGACTAGTTATGTTCCACCATGGATCGATTGTGGCGGTCAAAGCGGCCGTCGATTTTAGAAATGGTATTTTTATGACATATCTTTAAAGCAAACAAATAACAAGCAATAACCGTCACCCACTCAATACTCAATCATTTATTGCTTCCACAGAGTTTACAAGGTATTATGTGAACATAAAATTTTACAGCTATTTAATAACTAAAACTTAGGGACCCTGTTGGGCGCAGCAAGCTTGTAAAAGAGAAGACGACTTACATATTAATTGAATAAAATAAAGGTAGAGATTACGAGCATATTAGGATAGGTAGAGAGAGACCCATGGATACTCTCTCTCATACTAGTAGCTAAATTATTTGTTGTTTACATACAATATATTTATTTACAATTTATATAGTATTTTATTTTTATTTTTATGTGTAGGTATATATTTATTTATATGTATGAATATATATGTATCTTATCACACACATTTAAAAGTATCTATATATATATATTTAATATATATATATATATATATATATATATATATATATATATATATATATAATATATATATATAGATACTTATACCTTCTTATATATCTACTTTCTTATATATATTTATAATATATATATATAAGAAGGTAGATAAAGTTGTGAATCATCAGCAGATTCCGGTGCATCGCTCCCCAGCCGTGACCTGGTACTGGGTGCATCACAATGCAGCCGGCCTTGCTGCAGCGGCGGCAAGGGCACGGCCTTTGTGGTGACAAGCGCACTCGCTCGTAAAGGGTTGCAGACAGTGTACTTCCACATACTTTTTACCATAAACATAGTTACATTTACAATCGTCATCACTAAGGATCGGACAAACGCCCGTCATTTTGAAAACATAACCCTGTTCCTTACAGTTGTGACTTCCATATCTTATGGTGTTAACTCATTTTATTTTATTAGATATTCTTTTGATAACACTATCACAAAGTATGTATTTATAAGATCGCAACTTCTATCCATTTGAACACACCATGATTGTGAATTTGTGACCCATAAACGATTTAGAAGTTTTAGTATTTAATTTCGATTTATTGTGTATAATATCTTCTTCGGTTATCGCGATAATTATTCAAGAAATAAAACTATTTAAACGGATTATGTATATTGCGTATAATAATGGTTTCAATCATGATACGTACAACTTGTACAAGTAAGAAAGAGTTGGGATCTCCTAAATAGATACATTGTGTTAGTGTTATTAAAAATACATCATTAATATGAATAAAATATGTTAAATCATAAGATAAGGAACTCTCTACTATACGGAACAGGGTTATGTTTTCAAAATGACGGGCGTTTGTCCGATCCTTGGTCATATTGGAGCGAGCGGCCACGGAGCTCACAAATTTTCGCATGTTCACATATTTTTGTGCATCGTAGCCGATCGGATATATCTGATGGCGACTGTACCTACGTAATGGCTCTAGGACGTTTGGTTTCGCGACTAATACCCGCCTTTCATTGCGAGCGGAACGGACTCATTAATGGCTCCGTTTCACGTTAATCGCTGGCCAAGTGCTAGTATGCAGTTGACGGCTGTAAGTCACACCAGCGGTGTAAGTTAGACGGAGCCATTAATGAGTCCGTTCCGCTCGCAGTGGAAGGGCATAAAGAAGCTATCATACAATTCGAAAAGGCGGAATCGCTCATAAATACTTCAAAAGTAATGCGAGTTAATCGCAACTATAATAAATGTGATGTGATATTAAACTTGCAATTTGAACTTTAAATACAGAATACAATATGTAAGAAATAATTGTAATTTTAATCAGGTCTGATTTTTACTATGTTTGCTAGTCACGTACAATATTTTCTTCGTTTCCTTTAGGAGTTCCATAAATGGAAAAACTTTCCGCATCGTTTATCAATGGAAGTAACTGGGGAACCCGGTCCATGAACCATACCTTTCATAATTTTATTTATCATTTTGCATTACGTCTTTGTCTTCAGAAACCTCTGTTCCAAAAGTTGTATTAAAATATACTATAAATCATAATGAAACGGAACAAAACGTATCGAATCGGAATAGGGTGGAATGTTATAAATAAATAAATAATTATCTAGAAATTTGAGTGTTTGTAACTACCTCACTAAATTTTTAAACCTGGCCAAACGCATTTTTAAATAGAATATAGTACATTTCCTAACTAGTGCATTTTTGCACGTGTAAGGGACGATTTTTTTCATAACAAGTGCGTCAAAAAGAGAAATTTCCGCGCGCGAAGCGTGCGCAAAGTTCGTTTTGCGCACTAGTTAGGAAAAAAAAAATAGCGGCTAAGTAGATAGGTGTAAATAAGAGACGCGAAATTTTCAGTTTATTTTCATATTTTCAAATAAATTGTTGAATCGAGATGTCTATTTTGGAAAAGATCTAGTATTTGACATCGCTGTAAAAAACTGAATCTCGGTAACTCTTATGCCCGCGAGCGGAACGGACTCATTAATGTCTCCGTTTCACGTTCATCGCTGGCCAAGTGCTAGTATGCAGTTGACGGTTGAGTCCCACCAGCGGTGTAAGTTAAACGGACATAACAGGTCACGTATGATTGATTGCAATTATTAAGACCGTGCTACACCGAATGCGTAGGTATACAGCACGTGTACGTGCGCGTTGTATCGCATACAATGGGCGTTTTCAGAAACCGTTGTTGAAATCACCTTGTTATTTAATTCGGGAAAGTTTGGGATTGTTCTGCTCAGGATCACGAGCTCTTTCAATTCTAATAGGAGATAAAAATATCCTAAAATGTTTTTTTCCATTACGATACCGTTTTTTCATAGAAGTTCAAAGGCAGTAGCGTAATGGAAGGAATGAAAACTGTATGAAAATTGTGGGACATATTTTTTCTCCTAACAAAATCGAATGAGCTCGTGATTCTGAGTCGAATAAGCCTAAATTTGGCCAAATTAAATAACAAGGTGATTTCAACAATGGTTTGTGAAAACGCCCAAATGTCATACTAGATGACATTTTATACCATACAACGCGCTCGCCACGCACACGCGGACGTGTCGCGCTGCGTAAGCATGCGGTGTGGCTCGGCCCTTCGGTAACAATATTATAAATTAATATTGTGGGATCCTGATTTGCCTCTGAATAAAATGCATGTTTTCTTTAATTTTAGATGTAATTGATCACCAACTTAATTTATGTTACTTCTTTCACCAGAACCACGTACGTTCGTTCGCTGTTCAAATCGTTCTCCCCCTCCCTCTCGCTCCGTCTGCCATCCTTCTCTACACATACTCTCCGTTCCACTCGTCTTCTTACGTTCCGATCCTACAATATTATGCTTTGGGATACCACCAAAGTACATAATTGAATTAACGAGTCAAATCCATGGAATATGATCTGTAGTGAAATCATTGTCGAGATATTGGATTTTAGTGTATAAAAACGTTGCTTTTCAATGAGTCCTCATAAAATGTTTTTGATTTTTATTTTAGTATCTTTAGATTTGAACTTTTCCATTTGTAAGAATACGAATGAGAATACGTAATACCTACAATACAGTGAATTATACATATACAGGGAGTTCGAGATTTTATGTTTATTTTATTTGTTATCATATATTATTGTGTGATATAACAGTAATTGCGGACAACATGAATATTCAACATACAATTTTAATAATTCCGAACTGTGCCGTAGTGTTCGCGTGGCCCAGCGGAAGTAGGTACTTCACACTTGTAGCATACCAATACCCAATATGCGTTACGTGTAGCATTGTACGCCAAAAGAAAATGTTAATCCATCCGTTGACTAATTATAACCAAAGCCTTGATTTTCCTTCAGTCGGTAATCGATTTACTTGAAACACGCACGCTGTGCTGTGCTAATCTGTGTTATGTTATTTGTATTTTGCATTAAATAATATTTTTCTTGTTGATTGTCATAGGTGTTTAAGATTTTTCTAACCATTTATTGTAATAATGTGTAAGATAATTAGTGGAAATATATGGATTAATCGGTTGTGAGTGTGAAAACTAATTTGAAATACTGAACATACTGCTGCAAGTGAATTCAGTGCATGTTCTTTCATGGTGACAGTTTTTTCATTGAGCGACCATGGCGCCATCAAGCGGCGACCACGCGTACTGTTACAATTCATGGCGCGGTCGCCTGAGCGCGATGAGCCAACGTTCGGCAGGTTCAGCTACTCGGTAAGAGGTGGCGCTGTGTAGCATTAGGAAAATATTGAAAAGAAGATAATCTTATGTTGATTTTAAATTATGACACTGCACTTTTACACGTATTTTATGTATATTGTACTTTTTTTCTACTCTAGCTCTTCTAAAATGAAAATACATATACATAATTATTAAAATTTTCTGTCGTATTTTTCAAATATTAATATCATTTCATTTGACGATGGAATATAAATTTTCATGCCATAATATTATCACTGTAGGTAACACAGAACTAAGATGACAAAGAATGATTGACAACGATTAAAAGCGTAACCAAAAATGAAACGCAAGTGTGTGCGTAAATTTGTCTATGTGTGGTCAGGAATAGGGTTGCCTATTACAACAGAGCAATCTATCGATGTTTGACTGTTTTATCGACAACATGGGTCGCGTTTTATAAAGTTACAATTTACAATTTCGCTGTTTGCCTCTCTAACGCACGCACATATTGGCTAGAAAGAGAGGCAAACAGCGAAATTGTAAATTGTAACTTTATAAAACTCGACCATGGTATTTTTATTGTTCGTTTTTTTGCTGTAAGATTTATAGTACAATGTGAATTGAGGGTGTCAAATTACAAATTGCAAATGTGTGTAAACTTATTATCTGGCGTATCCCTTAAATTTAACAGAAATAATAAAAATCGCATATTATCAAAAAATCCCATAAAACATAGTAAGGTCCTTCAAGTTTGTAAAATAATATACATTCGTATTTAAAATCTGGGACTATGACAGCATCGTAATGTAATAGACTTATTAGGTATGTTTATGGAACGAATATCGATATTGGTAGTTCAACATTTAGTCAAGCTCTAGCGTAGCGTGACGATTTATATTTTTACACAAAATATCCTTTAATATTAATTATTGTGATAAATTATTAGCGCACAGTGATAGGATAACTAACAATTAATGCTTGAAAGTGATAACTTACACAATTTACGCTACTAAATCGACAAAACATCGCTTGAAAACAATCAACCGGCAAATCATATTTACCTGTGAAACGAGTGTTTGCCGTCATTTCTTCGGTGGGTAACAGGACAATCCTTTACACTACACGATACCATATCGCTTTAATTATTTGTGTAAATTTACTTCTTACTAGAATTAAATATAAAATCACTTTTAAATAACAGTCTCCGTCGAGAAGGCTGATACGGCTGATATGTCACTTCGAAAGCGGGTACGGTTTTGGGATTGTTTTCTATCTCTTTTGCACTCGTGTAATAGTCATATGACTGGTGGCTTCCCTTTCACACGCTTCCTTTCTCTATTAAGCGCTAGCGCGGATTCTAACTTTATGGTAGGTAATGAAATGAATGACACTGTTTTTTTTTCTTACTCGACAATGACGACGGCAAACGACGACCACATTCAGCCACAACACAACTATTGAAATGTTTTAATTTAATTAATCTTATTTAGCTTTTGTAGAAAATGTATTGCTTTCAAAAGTTCATAATTTAATCCTAAAATTCACTACTTACAAAACACGACTGACGTCTCGTTTTGTAACATCGACCCTCGATTTAAAATGAACTTATTATATCACTGTATTGGATTAAACGACTACTTCACAATTTTCATTTTTTTTTCTTTTGTTTCAGTCCGAGCCGGGCGACACTATAGCAACAACAAAAGAAGGTACCTACACCTAATTTTTGGTACATACGTACAATAAAGGGCATTTTCACTTCTAGAGGGACACCCAATTAGCTTAACTCTCACAAAAAAATATCGTCGATGTCAGTTTTGTAACGACAATTTAAGAAATATTATTTAAGTAGCTTAAGACGAAATATTTAAGTAAATCCACTTTATATTATGTTTTTATATTGCATAAACGCGTATTCTTTCTGGATTAAATGATAAAAAAAATATTTTTGTTAATATTTAATGCTTAATTGTCGTTACAAAGCTGACAAAGGAGTTAACTTTTTTGTGAGAGTTAAGCTACTTGGGTGTCCCTAGAAGGAAAAATGCCCTAAAACGCAAAATTCTAATTAAATTCCTAGTATTACATTAGATCGGGATCAACTTCAATATTGATTACCAAGAATTATTATTTGGCCATGAAAACAATTTGATGATCCTTGGAACTTTCGATTGATAAATTAATTAGTCGGTATAAATAATGGTACGATTGCTTCTATACTAAAGCGAATACAAATATTTTAAATAAATCATATTTTTGCTGCGGGGTAGGAGCAACTTGTATATAGGAATTTTTTAATCAATCCAAAGTTACAACCAATATGTTTGTATTATAATTTTACAATCGCAGAAAACTATGGCTAAAATTATTATATCCTAAAAAAAGAATCAGACATGACATTGTAATGTAATGTTATGAACATATAATGACAAATGTTGAATATGCAGAAGAATGGGTAACCCGCAAGAAGAGAGAGGAGACGACGACGCGGCAAATCGCGACGAGGGTCAAGCGCGAGCTGGTGTTAGAGGACGGACGGATCCTGACGGACTCCGGGCCCAAGATATCGACATCCGTCAACGAGGACACACACACTACTAACTACCAGCAAACTGAGGTAAGTGGCGGCGTAGGTAACTAGGTGAAGTATATGCTGGTGCATTAGGATGAATGGATCCTGACGGACTGATGCAGGATAGGATATTATACCTACATTTTGGACCTATGATTACATTCTGATTAGCCTGACATTCACTACTGCTCATAAACCAGATCGGTTGATTGTAATATTGTCCGGACTCACAAAGCTCGAGATTCTGGGTTCGAATCCCAATGAGGGCATTTATTTATGTATTTCCCACAAATATGTGTATGTGCGTCATAGTTCTTTTCTGAGTACTTAATTAAGTAATCAGAAATAATAAATAAATACATTCTTTTAAACAGGGTTTCGCCAATTTTAAGTATTAAATAATTACATCTTTAATATTTGACTAGTTTGCATCATTAGTGTAATGACGCAAACTATCACATCATCATCATCATCATCATATCAGCCGAAAGACGTCCACTGCTGAACATAGGCCTCCCCCAAAGATTGCCACAAACTATCACATACCCGAAACATATAATACAATAGTCAACTGGTTACAAGAACACAATTTGTTAAATAACAGTAAAAAAACGAAAGCCATTCAATTCAGGCTCCATCAAAAACATCCAATAGAATTGGGCAAAATAACTACATTACTAAATATAGACGAAGTACCGGATTCAACACTACTAGGTTTCACAATAGACACTCACTTAGACTGGAAACAACATATGTCTCGAATAAAAAACAAACTATCATCCCTCATTTTTGCACTTAGAATCTTGAAAATGAATACTAATGATGAACCTTGTGCTCTCTCAGCATATTATGGATACGCTCACTCCCTACTAAGTTACGGCGTCCTACTTTGGGGAGACAGTGTAGATGCACATGACGCATTCGTTATGCAGAAAAAATGTATACGTATCATCGCAAATATCGGGAAAACCACCAGCTGTAAACCACATTTTATCCGATTCCAAGTTTTAACATTCCCCTCAATTTACATATTAGAAACAGCAAAATTTGTACACAAGCATATCCATCTGTTTGAGTTTTATAAAAATCCCCGCCGAAACCAATATTTAGCACTACCCGAACCAAAAATAGAAATGTATAAAAAAGGCCCATACTACAGATCCGTTACTATTTACAATGACCTACCCAGTGTCATCCGATCTGCAGAAACATATAACAAATTCGTAAATAAACTGAAACAACTGCTGGTTCATAAAGCATACTATTCTGTAGACAAATTTTTAGAAGATAAATAACAATAGCGCCATTCTATATATTTTTTTTATTTATTTATTTTTTTTTTTTTATTTTTTTTTTTATATATTTATTTTCAAAACTACAATTTATGTACATAGATTAAATCTAACTAATCTACTTAACCTAACCTATATCTAAGATTGGCCCTTGTGGCATTGTACCGAGGATGCTGGCGGCATTTCCTCGCTGTATCGCAATACTGATGCGTTGTGCGAGGAAGCCGCCAGCTCTTCGGTCTCTAGTTACATCAACCAGACGTTTCGCGATCTCAGCAAACAATTTGCGTGCGCTGGGGCCCCAAGAATCTAAAGTTTCTACGCCAAACGGTACAAAATCGTACTCTTTGCCGAGGCCCTTATATTTATTACGTTTTAAAAATTCGGCATTTTCAGCCGCAGCGGCTGCCTTAAACGTAGTTCGTTGAAGATGGGACGGTGCCAGGGTATCTACGCAAGTAGCATCCCATACCAACATCCGTCCCAAGCTCCAAGGAACCAAAGACACACCATCAGGTCTCTTGCCATCATCCCTAATAATACCAGTAGGCTCAAGAAGAGCAGGTACGTAGATCGTGGCAAGAGACCTGCGGATTATGTCGTTAAGCGTCGCATGTCTGGAAATACGGCCTGCGCTTTTTTGACAACTTAGTCCGTGGTGTCCCAGTCGGTCCACGTCTGTGCCACAACAGCATAAGTGAGGGGTACATACCGCGGCCCCGAGTCTCAGGCCGGTTGCGAGCCTAAGAGAGGCCGGATCCAGGAAAGTACCAGTTCTATATATTGATTTAAACTTTCACGATTATCACTCATATTTTAAAGACAAACGGGTCTTAGTTTGCCTGCGACCACCGGTGTAACGTCATGCCCGAAACGTCAGGATATAATTAAACGTAAGTTTACGCGATTAAGACCCGTTTGTCTTTAAAATATGAGCGCCATTCTACCTTAAATATCTACACCAAGTTTATAATATTCAGATCTAAGTATTTTATTTTTATGCATCGTGATTCTTACATATGTATAATGAATAGATGTATAAAAATTAATGAGTAGGGTTAGGAATTTTGATGGCATTAGGTGGACAGAGAACAGTGGAGTCGTTGTTTATTTTTTTTATGATTGATTGAATACTTATCTAAACATATGTACCAATGTATAACTGTTTGTTGTACGTGTCTGTTTTGTATCTGTATAGATACGATTGCCCCTCCATTATTAATATTATTATACTAATTTATGAAATCGTTATCTTTCCTTCTTTCACAATGAAAACGAATCTCATGAATGTTACAGCACCGAGTACCTGAAGATCAGAATGGCGAAGAGCGGGCCGCACTTGGCGACCGTGAAGACGGGGCCATCGGAGCAACGGCTGGTGGTAATTATATATTCTATCAACTGTTTAGACTTTATCAATTTTATCATTAAGATCGTTAAAAGTAGTAACTAGAAACAAACAGCAATGTGTTATAGATATCAGAGAAATATTTGTAATTGCATAATTATTATGACTAATTTAAGTCACTGTAGGTATAAACTGCCCTTCATCAAGCTCAAGAACGCAGTAGATGGAGTGACAATGACAATATTGATGACTTTGAGCCAGGTTGACAAAAACGTCAAGTACCATTCTGAAGTAGCATTTGCAGTATTAGTTCATATCTTAAGGTTCCGTAGACAAAATGGCCAAGAAATCCGTATCGTATATCACACTGAACAAGCTTGCGCCAGCCAATGCCAAAGTCCTAGTATCGTTCCGCGTAGTGCAAAACCTTGATTGAACTTACTGAGCATCGTCCAATTTGGTCATTGCTTTCTTGACCAGTTGACCAACGATTCTAACGACCTGGGGCCTACTCGTATTTCTCAAAAGCTTGTAACTTGTAATACAAGCGGAAGTCCTTATCTAATTAATGGTGTTAAAAAGAGACTACCACTTGTAATACAAGCTACAAGCTTTTGAGAAACGGACTTCTGTTTATAAGTGAGATAAAATGATCACTATCCTTTTCCCCAGGCATGTAAAAGAAAAAGACAACTAATATTTATCTGATATAATTATATATCTTATTCGGGGATGGTAAAACAGGCCTATTTATTCTCTGTTTGTAGATCTGGCGTACTTCTCCAACGAGCTGGCGCCAGCCGACGCCAAAGTCCTGGTTTCGTCCCGCGTTGTCGCCAACCCAGACGGCAAGGTGCGCGAGAGCAAGGACCGGCGCGTGCTCACCAGAAACGTCGTCGAGCGAGTCAAGGAGACCGAGGAGAAGTTCCACAGGGGAGATACTACACATGACGTGAGTTTCTTTACTTTTTTATCACGGTTTTCTACAGTAGGAACCGCCATAGGAAGACAGCTACCACCAAAGCCATAGGGAGACGACACCTTCCTTTTGACAATAGACTGGAAGATAATATATCCCTTACTTTAATAAACATTGACTTGCAGCAGTCTTAGCACATGATTGGTGCGACAGTATGTCGCTGCGAGACAGATTTTCCGTATTTTACTAAATATATTAATAAAAGAGGGACGTCTAGCTCGCGGCGACACATTGTCGCATCAATCATGTGCTTAGCCTAAAGGACTCTTTAAAATAAAAGATCAGAATTTTTGTTAATTGCTTTCATTATTTTATTCGCACGTAGGAAACAAATTAACCTCAATAAATGCACGCGAGTGAAAACGAAACTATACGAAAATAATATAAATTACTTAAGGAAACCTTTAATTACTGCAAGTGTTCGGTGTTGCGTTGTTAAATTGCAACAGGATGTTTTACTTCATTGCTGGGATAATAACGATATTATGACGCAACCTTCACTACTCAAACTTTCAGTATTAATACTTTTTTAAATTCTACTTTTTAATTTTGTTTCGTAACTGATTATTTGACTATTGTGCGAGTTACTGATGTGGACTTGACTTCAGGTGAAATTGACTGGTGTGATTTATTTGAAACTGTGTACGTTTGTTTGTTATATTTAATTAATTATTTAATCGGTTTAGGCTCTAAGTGCTATCAGTATACGGTAACCACTTATTTCATTTAATAATCTATGTGCCTTTATTTTGTTCCGGCATATTGCAATGATAGAGAGGCAAATAGACGATAGAACGAAATGATTTGTAGTACCCTCTGAGCTCCGATCCAATCAAATGAACAAAAAAAAGGTACCGTTCTAGACAAACATAAACTCTAAGCTCTCACACTCATAAACAAATCCTTACAAAGTTTACAATTTATCCAGTCCAGTTAATCTATCCAAAGTAAAATATGAATTTCGCAAACTTGATTGCAATTCACAAATGCTTTTAGTGCCATTACTGCTGGATGACGGGATTATCTCGGTCATAAGATGCGGGACATTGACAGGGGTGTCAAGGTTCGATGTCCAGGCTAGTGAGCAGATCAACATGGCTTTCTGAAAGTCCAGTCTTCGCCCGTCATTTATTATAGAAGCGCTCTTGTGCATTGCGGAATAAAGCCTATATTATCATCTAACGGTTGCTTTAATACGAGTTTCTGAATGTAATAGTCGAGATATCATTTGATAGATGCTAATGGAGCCCTGGGAATAGGTGCTGCCACCAATGTTGGCAGTTTTTTTGCGAAGGGGTTTAGAAATGGGTGGATTTTATCGCCGTTTTGCTAAAATGTAGTTTCTGTAATCTATATCAGTATCACAAACTACCTGGCGGTGCATTTAATACTACGTAGGACATCATTATTGCATTGATAACGTAAACCCTTTAATTAATTAGTAGGAATATTTAATCTTCCGTAGGTGCATATAATTCTAAATAATTAGAAATATTTATACAGACGATGACTGAAATAAAGGACCTTTGTTAATTTTGTTTAAAGACGTATAATCCTATTACAAATGTAGGTAATACAAAATTATATTAATTATACCAACACGTCAGGATGCTATAAAAACTTTTAGTAACAGACGTTCAAAAGCAAATGAATAATTGTATTTTTACTTTTAAAATATTGTTACTTTAATTACCTAGGTGTTCAAAAGAAGTCAATAAGTACCTGTCAGTCTAAAATTTTTCTTTTTCAATGTTGGTACATGTACAATTGTACATTGTACATAATCTCTGATTTTGAAAGAAAGCAACAAATTATATTTGATTTCACATAATGTAATTTGCAATTTGCGTACGCTATTTCATGTTATAATAACTAAGTCGACATTTAGAATCTCAGCAGCTGTCAATAAAATCGAAAAAATCTGAGATTAATTAACAAAGTAAGTGCTTTTATGTAGATTGATTAAACCAATTATATAGAGCTCAATAGATAGAAGAATTCATTCATAAGCTGTAAATGCACTTTTGCTACTTATTATTAGATACTTATTATTTTACTTTAATTAAACTGTGTGTTTACCTTTGCACCTTGATATCAGACCTATGCTATGGTGAGGCGTTATCCACCAACCACTAAAAAAATAAAGATAGCTATGCCACGCTCCGAGAATGTAATTATTGTGCGGATATCAAACGCTTCGGGAATGCAAAATATAGAGATTGTAGATGTCGTGATTGTCTAACAAGCAAAAATCTGATTGACCTAACTTTAGGACTAGGTTCATTTGTAAAATATTAACCCATGCTATATAAATCATTAAAAACAGATACTTCGAGATTCAAACCTTTGAGAAAGTCTTCAAACTTTTGCTCTAAAAGAAAATTTCAGCAAACTTACTGCCAAACTTCAATTGACGAAGAACCACTTAGAAAACTACTGTTAGGTATATGAGTACTCGAGAAACAAAAGTTCTAGTCGAAATGCAAAATGGAGCAGCAGTTTATTCAGATGAGTGTTCACATAAATCGACGAGGATTTTGAAATTATAATTTGTTCACCGAGATAGTTCGCCGCGGGGCCGCGCCCACGCCGCTGCACAATGGTTCCTTTGAGGGAATTAGTGGACAAAGATTATTAATATGGGCCTAATAGCAAAAGATCTCAAAACTGTTCGTTAGAAGGTGCCTTCCACGAAAATATCGGGAACGTGAAGCCATTCTATGCATTGCATACCTTCTAAGAAAGTAAGGAATACCATTTTTGGTGTATTTTAATTTTATGATTTGATGTTTGTATTTGTAGAGAATTATAAGATAACTGTCATAGGCGTCACGTTCCAGATAAAGTAAACATTCTTGTGGAATGCACCGATGGAAAAATATATAAGGTGCGAATTGTGAAAAAAAAATATTACTCATAACACTGTTCAACATTAGCTTCCTACGGTTTATCAATACCACATAAACAGTATCTATCAGATTTCTCATAACGATTATTTTAACTAACTAGATATTTTAATCTGGGGATTGCCGATCCGCCCTAAATTCAAATTCATTTGAATCCCATGAGAGTGTTTTGTCAATCGTTGTGCACCGCAAAGCGCAAGCGCTTTACCGCTTTTTACAAAACAAAAGAGTATATATTACTCTTTTGGAAGTTTATTTTACTGCCGTGGGAGTTGGGGAGACTTTTAGGTCCAGACATATGACATTTTTACTTTTGAGTTACGCATAAAAATATGATGTAGTATGGTGTGTGTGTATTTAGTGACTAAATAATGGGGTTGATATTTATACATATCAATTGTCACGAAAGCTTAAATTCAATTATATCAGAATTAGTATCTGTTTTAAAATCTGATTCCGTGGCCTTAGTGAAAAAGGGTATAAACCCGAGGATGTCAAAAAGGGCATAAGTTTAATAAAAGTGTTTCGACCGAAACACTATTTTACAAAATGGCCGGCAAATGAAGTTTTACTTGCAATAAGAGCGAAACTTATACAAAGAATACCGGAGTGTTTGAAAATATGCTTAGTTTGTATATAGCAAACACTCAATAAACGCAAAGCACAGCGGAAAGCGCAAATTGAGTTACGTTAAAATAAGATGGTAATTTAAACTTTAAAGTCATAATATTCCAAGTTTATTGGTGTCGAGGAACTCGTAAATTCAGCGGCTTCACCGCTGTAAGCAAAAGCGATATTTAGTAAATTGTTCAATATTGCTTGCAAGTCTTGCAACCAACAATAATGGCGGCGCAACATAAATGGCGTAAGTACACACTGAAGTATACAGTGTGTAAATCTAATACGGACGATAGAAACCATGCAAGGAATTCATTAGTGTAATCATTCATTAAGAGGTTTTTAAGTAGGTACGCGTAATTATGACCCATTATTCATTTTGGAAGATCTTCTGAGCAGCAATGTAGTTGAGAAAAATATTATGGCTGTTATGATACCCGCTTTTGAAAGTACTTGTCAACGAGCGTTAACTCGAGTGTATTGTATTGTACATTGCGGGCCGAATATTTTTTTATGGATATATATTTTTGGCAAATTTTAAGTAAAAGTCAATTAAATGTAAAAAATATTATGTCATTTGCTAGCTTCCGCTAAAATAAATTAGCCCGCATTAAATGTATACCCTGTAGATTGCACTAGTATAACTTTCAAGTTAGAAATGGTAGGTATCCAATTTGGAAATGACTTATGCTTTAAAACTTTCGATAGACATAAGACTTTTTGCATGCATGCAATGCAAACGCCCGAAGCGCTCGCGCTATGCGCGTTGTTGCAATAATCAAATAAATTGAATGATTATTCGTATCATTTGTGAATGATTATTCAATTTAGATAAAACATGGTAAGCTTGTTAATTTTTAAATAATTGAACCGTTTTGAAATGTTGGTATTAATTTCATTGCAACTAGCGGTAGTCTAATAATGTTAGGTATAATCCTTTGATCCTAGAGAATACATTTAAGACAAATATCATACCTAAATTATTAAAGAATTTGTGGTTAGATTTACTGGTATTTATTCAAGTTTAGTTTTATGTTTAGGCACTGGTCTCACCGCGAGCTACTAGCTATGAACTGCCCGGCGGTGATAGCGATAGCTGGGCGAGTATCGCCGTGTCTCTTTTATTTACACGGGAGTGCGTATCTTTTGTTCGCGTTTATAGCCGATAGTTCATAGCTTAGTAGCTCGCGGTGAGACCAGTGCCTTAGATGTGGATTTATTTTAGTTATTTTTTTAATTTTGAATTTACCTTAATGGTTTCAATTCCTGAACTTAATCGGGTAGATTTTTGTGTAACACAATTTCTTGCATGTACTAAAATTTTATTGAAAAAAATACTACATGTATGTATTACCTACATGTATGTAAACAGTACCTAAACAATAAATACATTGATGACATATAATAGCACAACATTTTATAATATAAGCAGTGTATACAAAAAATAGGCTTGGAAGATTGACGTAGAGAATATAAGTATTACAGAATTTAGTCATAATCAAGCACAGGCTTCATCAACTTTCACACAATACGAAAATTATCTAACAAGTTTTTGAATATATTGAAAAAGTCACAGTGTCGAGATTTACATTGGAATATAGGTACCTACGCCTTTTCTCAGTACCTATGGCACATTCAGCGGGGGTGTACTACGACAATGAAAGTGGTCGTCGCCATCGAAAGTGTTCGCTT
Organism: Thaumatotibia leucotreta; assembly: GCA_025490895.1. Classification (NCBI taxonomy): domain Eukaryota; kingdom Metazoa; phylum Arthropoda; class Insecta; order Lepidoptera; family Tortricidae; genus Thaumatotibia; species Thaumatotibia leucotreta. Next base: position 941 of record JALPQI010012532.1, on the reverse strand, counting down.
TTGTCGATGGAAATTGTGATGGGCTGGCTGCCCACTATTCTAGTGGACAATTCTTTTTTTATTTGTGTTCCTGAATAGGCAATTTGGTTCGTTCGCGCAGTGTTTAATTTTACTTCCTCAAATACATAAAATATGAAAAATCATAAGTAAGTATGCACTTACGAACACAGAACTAAGATGACAAAGAATGATCGACAACGATTAAAAGCATAACCAAAAACGAAACGCAAGTGTGTGCGTAAATTTGTCTATGTGTGGTCAGGAATAGGGTTGCCTATTACAACAGAGCAATTATCTATCGATGTTTAACTGTTTTATCGACAACATGGTATTTTTTATCTTCGTTTTTTGCTATAAGTTTTATAGGACAATGTAAATTGAGGGTGTCGAATTACAAATTGCAAACGTGTGTGAACTTAGCATCTGGCGTATCCCTTAAATTTAACAGAAATAATAAAAATCGTATAGTATCAAAAAAATCTCACAAAACATAGTAAGGTCCTTCAAGTTTGTTAAATACACATTTGTACTCAAAATCTGGGAATATGACGGCATTGTAATGTAATAGACTGATTAAGTATGTTTATCGAACGAATATCGATATTGGTAGTTCAACGTTTAGTCAAGCTCTAGCGTAGCGTGACCATTTATATTTTTACACAAAATATCCTTTAATATTAACTGTTGTGATAAATTATTAGCGCACAGTGATAGGATAACTAACAATTAATGCTAGAAAGTGATAACTTACACGATTTATGCTACTAAATCGACAAAATATCGTTTGAAAACAATCAACCGGCAAATCAGATTTACCTACGAAACAAGTGTTTGCCGTCATTTCTTCGGTGGGTAATAGGGCAATCCTTTACACTACACGATACCATATCGGTTTAATTATTTGTCTAAATTGACTTCTTACTAGAATTAAATATAAAATC
>JALPQI010012531.1:0-26874 GCA_025490895.1 Thaumatotibia leucotreta | reverse complement strand
TCCCTGTAAAGCCCATGACCCTATCTGTAGTACTTACTTATTAACATCGACCTGATCGAACAAACGGTCTACATAGTAGGCTGACTATTTGACTAAGGATGCGTTTTCATCACATCATCAGCCTGTGATAGTCCACTGCTAGACGTAGGCCTCTCCTATTAACTATGCGTATAGACGCATTTGGAGGTAAATACCCATAATCGTAATGTGTCCACTATGACGACGCTGCTGCCCATCATCAATCTTTTATCAAATAATGGTCAGTGACACTTCAATCAGTCGACTCTTACGACACCCGCAGGAGAAGTTGGGTTGGTGACTAATTTATTCTTTTCTTACTGCCGTAACCACAGGCTGCGTTTTAAGGTGCGTTCAAACCAAAAGAGCATTCGCTATTCTAACCGCCCACTCTACGAAATTCGATCGTTACACAAAACGTGATTGGTTGGTTTCGTAGAACGGGGGATAGACCAGCGAATGCTCTTTTGGTTTGAACGCACCTTTACAGAACTTTTATTCGAAGAATAACGCTTACTCTTGGATACTAGTGTCAAATTACTATGGAGTTTTGACTTTACTATCCGAGACTAAGCGTTATTGTACAAATAAAAAAATAAGCCAAATCGACCCTAAAAGCCCGGCCACGACATTAGTCTAAGGAGACCAGCGGCGGCGAGCGAATCCAAAAGTTGGAACGCGATGCCGATATAGGAACTCCCTCTCGCATGTATAGTTTTCCGCTAAGTCAGTCGCCTTAGACCAATGTCGTGGCCGGGCCTTAAGAACATTGCGTTAATCTCACGGCGGCAGCTCATCATAGGCATTCCGTAGCCCTACCCAAGAACTGCCGCTACGTGTTCATGGTACAGGCACCATCAAATATATCGTAGCGTCCGAAGTGTTCAATAATATTTGAACACGCCTTTATTGCCATAACGATAGAGGCGTGTTCAGATATTTTTGAGCGCTCCGGATGCTACCATATAGGTATATGATGGCGACTGTACAGCTCGGCTGCCCTATGCAGAAATCAAGTATCTGTGTTTTGACAAATTTTACAGTAGAGCGAAAAAACGTTTTTTTTAGACTTTTCTTGATTACAATGTTTACTAGTTAAATTATAGCATTTATAATAGCCGTTTTTTATTATGCAATATATCATTAATAGTATACTATATTTATTTTTTCAAAATTATGAGCACAATCATTTTAAAACGTAAAAACAGGTTTCTGCTTAGAATGGGATAAGATAATTTTAGAGCTTTTCTACAAAGAAACAAGTATCTTTATAAATGTTAGTGCTTTGGTAGGCTTTTTGTTGATAAGTTTATAACACAAGCATGTTTTACACTACGTATTAGATGCCTATAATTTAGTATATGTCATACTTGTGGAAAATATATTCTTTCAGTATTAAAGCAGTAGGTATTGGAGTATTTCACGGAAAACAAGGCCCTGTTCTGTTTGAATACAAGTAGTCTTAAAATTCATGGGTGTATAAGTTTTTTTTGTTTCCTCTACTCAATCAGAGTGATTGTGAATTTTCTAGTAATTGCATTCAAAGTAGTTGCAAATTCTTTGGTATTAAGAGCACTAACTTTTCCAAAATCTCTTATTTTGCTGTTCTGACACCTCTAGCTTATGAGACATTGATTTTTTTTATTTGGTAATTCGTACACAATATATTTTTTCTGTAAGAAGTCCACTACTTTATGTTCATTAAAATTATTTCTATAAAATACAGTTTCTATATATACACATTCTATATTATACCTATGCCCGTTTCTGAAGCAACCTTCCACCACGTTTATCAATAACAAATTCTTTAACCTCTAATATTTATTATTTTTCATCACTGGCTAGTGGTAGAAACTACCACAATTCTCGAATTTTAACCTAGTTATTAATTTCTAAACATAGGTATAGAAACTATCTTTACCCTATGGCGAGCATTTGAATAAAATTATTCCAGTTTTCTTTAAGTCTTTTCATTATAAATAATTAATACTGACAGGAAAACACTTCAGTTATCAGATAATAAGCACTTACATAAAACTTCTCGTCTACGACCTATGACTGACAAATGTATGAAAAAACAGGCAAATTCATTACTTGAATTAAAAAGGTACAACAGGGCAATTTCTATCTGAAATTCAAATACTTAAATATAAATATAAGGTTTTGGTATCGTAATAAAATGAAAATTTCTAAGCTAAAGTCAAGTAAGTTAGCGATCTATATCAATATTTCTACACTGAAGTCAAGTAACTTGGCAATCTATTTGAATTTCAAGTATCTTTCGCAAGATACTTGATTTCAAGATAGAATTAGGGTATTTACTTGACTTTAGCGTAGAATACCCCGTTGAAAAAAGATACTTGGATTTTTGGAAGTTCTGTAACTAGAAAACTATTCATTGTTGAAAAAAATTAAAATACTGAAAAATGTATTTTAAAACAGTGAATCGAATGATGTAAAAAAAATATTTTTGATAAATTTCGAGATACTTGATTTCTGCGTAGGGCAGCCGAGCTACTGGTGTCGAATACCACATCCGATTGCGTAGGTACCTACCGGACAACGGGAAGTCATTCTCCGTGTGTCATTGCCTACATACTTGTTAGAACATGATGGTCTCTGAATATACCTACAGTACAAGGCGGCTTCAACCAAAAAACCAGCCAGGAGCATGTCGGATCACGCTCAGTGTACGGCTGCGTAGTTATTCAAAAACGCCTGGGCCGTGTATCTTCGAAAAAAATATCTTTTAAGGTATAGTTACGCGCACGTGACACATCTGTAGTTGCGGGCGTCCATAGGCTGCGGTAACTGCTTACCATCAGGCGGGCCGTAAGCTTGTTTGCCACCGTCGTATTAAAAAATAAAAACCGGCCAAGTGCGAGTCAGACTCGCGCGCGAAGGGTTCCGTACCATTATCAATTTATAATTAAAAAAATACAGTTAAATCAACCTACCTCAAAAACTATAGGAGACAATTTAATCAAACTAAAAATCGTTGAAAGAGTTTATTAATGTGCATAACATATATTTTTTTTAGAATTTTATATCGCGTAGTTTTAAAAATAGAGGGGGGGGGACACATTTTTCAGACTTTGAGAGCTGATATCTCGAAAACGATTTGCTTAAATAAAAATGAGATGTATAAATCTTCATATCATTTTCAAAGACCTTTCTATTAATACCCCACACGCTTATATACAACTAATTTTTTTTTTCTATCCCTCAGTTACATGTATGGAGGGCCCCCACCCCAATGGTTTTTTTACAATTTAGTATCATAATCCTGTAGCGGTTCCTACAACACATATCCTTACCAAATTTCGTTACTATAGCATTTATAGTTTCCGAGTAAATCGGCTGTGACAGACGGACAGACGGACAGACGGACATGACGAATCTATAAGGGTTCCGTTTTTGCCATTTTGGCTACGGAACCCTAAAAATCCTTAAGCTTGATACATATTCGTGTTTTTTTTCACATGTTTCGGACCCACGGATTAACAGACACGAGGGACACATTTTTTAAATTCTCTGTTATCTCCGAAAATACTGATTATAAACAAAAACTTTCTTTCAGGACCCTTATTCTTTTTAAAAGACGTACCTAATCAACCCTACACTGTAGGATTTCACTTTACGTTTGTCCGTCTGTCTATCCGCAGTTTAGCTCAGTGAGTGTACTTACCTACTAGAATTTGGGAATTTGGTATAAGTATTTTTTTTGTATTGTATTGTTTTCTGGCCATTCAAACGTGTCTATTTTGCGTGATCCCAACGCCAACCCAATACTTGACTTCACATAGGTACACTACACCCCTGAAATTCTTAGCAGATGTATGCAGGTTTCCTCACAATATTTTCCTTCACCGTACAGTCCGGTATTGAACCGAATGCGTAGCAGGGGTAGCAGCCGTGCTTTTTACCACTCGACCATAAAGGCTTAGTTTGGTATACATTTAGATCATGCCGACAAAGTGTTTCAACAAAATTTAGAAATAAAAATCGGGTATCTTCCGTACACGTAAAGTGGGGACGTTTTTTTTACTGAAGTAATTCTACAACGTGAGCTATTGCGGAATAGGTATTTTAAAATGAATAACGATCCCAAATGAAAGTTTATTTTCTTAACTCAAGTTCCTAAGCTTAAGAGTGAGTCCACTGGTAAATTACCGCATACCGTTGCAATAGCTCTTTTCCCCTATGATTCAACTAAATATACTAGGAATACATACTTACGTAAGATACTAACATTGCGAGTGTCTGTGTTATGACGTAATATTCATGTTTTATATTTTGTTTATTTTTTTCTCATAATAATTATGTTGTTCCTGTTTTCGCCCGATAAGCTAGCGAATATTTTATTAGATTTCAATCGCTATAAATCGCTAGTAAATATTTCGTATTTTTTTTATTTGAAAACTAACCAAAATCGATGTATCAAAACTCAAAAATCAGACATCAAGCCCACTGAGCAATAATATAAGTAGGCTATACAATATAAAAGTACTTAAATCAATGATAAAACCAACAAAAAACTTGCATCATCCTTGAAAATACATACGATTTCCTTTTGAAATCTAATATTTTCAATCAAGCGTAATTATTATATTAATTACGCAGTTATTAGACAAAATCTCCTTACAAATGATAAAACCAAAAAAGAAGAATTCCATTTGAAATAATGGACAACAGTTGTATACGAGTAGGTACCTGTCCTACTCGATTATATTTATGGTTTTACCTATTGTACCCTATATAATTCCTTATCCAATTTTAACTTGTAATATTATGAAACAGTACTAATATTGTGAAATAGATTATCAACGAAAATAGTCATATTATGAATGATAGAAGGACAGGATATTGAGGACTTCTATGACACTGTAATGTAACGAAGCCTAAATCGACCATATGAGTACATTAGCAATTAAGTTACTTATTTTTATGTCTAAGATAGGTCGCACGAAAGTAAGTACAGTTAATAGACTACACAAATAAATAATTCCACTTTTTACCTAATAACAATGAAGTAAGTTGGAAAAATGGATATAGATGCATCTCTTTGCAATCGTCTGCATGTGGTCTGCATATACAGCACACTATAAAGGTGCGTTCAAACCAAAAGAGCATTCGCTGTTCTCATGTTCTATACCTCGTTCTACGAAATCAACCAATCACGTTTTGTGTAACGATCAAATTTCGTAGAGTGGGGGGTTAGAATAGCGAATGCGCTTTTGGTTTGACTGCACCTTAAGGTTACGACGAACAAGTCAATAACTTTCCCATCTTGTCCACACTCAGCATATTCGTTTGAGTGCAGATTTTATATTCAATGCAAGATGTATTGGCCTTTAATGTATCCAAATGTTAAAATAAATTAATTAAATGAGCTTAGAATAGACAATGTTTACAACTCATAGTAAAAGCAAGTCCGAGCAAATATGGAACCCGTGTGAAACATATTACGGTGTAAGACGAATCCTACAGAATAAGGAAAAAACTCTAAATTCTATAAATTAGTGAAGTCATCACAACTACGCAATCCGCATCTGTCATTTCAGGAGTCAACACGACACCAGCCGTAAAAAATCGTATAAAATGGATTTCGTACCATTGACGATAGTTTTGGTAAGTTTATGTCCTTAATCATTAGTTTTATTTCATAAGTAATTATATCCCAATTTGAATTTGTTTCATTTATTTTGTTATACAGCTGTTTCTTTATTTATGAAGCAATTTTTTAGTCTAAGGTTTCTTCATTTGTGGTCAACGGATCTCTCAGGGCTTCGCAGTAGGTCAGTGAACATAATGTGTATTGTAATTGACGAGAAACACTTATGTTTGTTTATTTTATTGAAATCTTTTGAGAGGGTTCTGTGGAGTTGTTTAACAAATAAAGTAAGTCGAGAAACCCCTCCAAAGATCACTAAAATATTTTTTGTACTTAATTTTGAAGAATGTGTTCATAAATTCCATAATTCAATTTAACCCAAATTCACGATAAACCGAAATAGTAGTCGTCTAACTACTGTCGGTACATACAAAGCATATGTTTCGTTTATATTAAGGCTTATATTAAGGTTTATACAAGGCAATTAGGTATAAAATGCGAAATTATCCAATAATCTAATCATAATAACGAAGTTATCATTTACTAGATCGTAATTTGTCACTTGTCGGTTTTCAGTTGGCTTGGTTCACAAGTTTCCCTGTCATTCAGGCGAAGCCCTACGGTTGCTCCGAGTCCCAGCCATGGCCTGAAGACTGCAAAAACAAATCTTACTGCACAGTGCGGCCTGCAGACTATCCCAGCACCGAAGAACTCCTGCAAATGAAGGAAAATTCTGTAAGTGTGCAATTTTGTAACATAGTAACGTTTATAGTTTTTAGCGTCCCTCCAGGCTCCCACAAGGGTAAGCTGGCAGCATCTTGTGGGGGAAATAGAGACCTTTCACTGAACCAAGAAAGCATATCCCTTCACAAAAAAGTATTGAAATTTAAAATCGTTTTATCGAAAACATTCTGATGACTTACTTACTTGGGTCATTGTCAGATTTAGGTTATCGTCTTTTCGGTGGACATACCTAAAGTTACGGAATCCCTGTACTAATTTTGGGATAAAACAATTGAAGGTACACCTAGATTCCCTGGTCTATAGCCCTATGAAACCAAAGCGTAACATAATAGATTTATAAAAGCTGTTAACTTTTGACCAGCGAGTGGACAACTTTTGTTTTTCCGACTGACAATGACCCACTTACTAGATGGGTGCAGCGACCCAAAATGAGTCTTGGCCTCCGACACGAATACTCCGAAGAGCACGCCATTTCACTCAGTCTTGAGCAGTTTCATGCCAGTCGTCACCAGCACCTAGCTCACGCAGGTCCGCCTCGACCAGACCTCTTTCCAGTGATACTTGGTGCGCCCGACAGGACGACGGCCCGTCGGACGATGGATGACTTTTAAACTAAACACTAATAATAATTTCTTTCCACAGAATTTCGATTTGTCTATTGTGAAATTACCCGAAACGGCTGAACGTGATGGAGACAATATCTGCCGACAATATGATGTGGTACGTAATCCATTTATTTACCATCTTGAAATTTTTGCGTGTCCGAAGTCACAATGATTACGGCTATAACGTTACAATTCTACATTAACGAAATATTATGGTGTCATAATTTTTAAAAACGCATTTGCCAAGCCGTGGTCTCCACTCGAACATTCTAGACCCCATGAATGCTGGTCGCTTCCAACCGCTGTACGTGGAGGTCCAAAGGCAAGGCCTATGTTTAGCAGTTGATGGAAGTCTTATGGCTGAAATGATGATGTTGATAAAAAGGCATTATGCTTTATTTCTCATATCTACGTAGTCTATGTCTATGCTCACTGACCCAAATCGAGTCTTGGCCTCCGACACGAGTAGAGCATGCAATCCCGGGATTGTATGATCTAGACACAAGTTTATGCCATGATGCTGCATCCTCTCTACGCCCGTCAGCGATTTTGAACCTGATAATTCTACAACAGTGCTTTTGAGATTATTTTATAGCGAAAATGTATTCTGCAAAGTAAACATATAAATGCAAAATAGTTATAAGACTAATAAGTAATACATAGTGGAATGAACCGCCATCCGCAGTGCTTCTGGATCAAAACGACATTCAAACCTTCACCCCCCCCCCCCTCCCCTGGTGTTCATGGACGGTGGTAGTCGCTTACCAGCAGGCAATATGTCCCCTCGTTTGCCTCTTACATAATAAAAAAAACTACAACAATGTAATTACATGAATGACTACATATGTATGTTTTGGAGACTTAGAGGTTCAAAGGCTTGACGTATCGCAGGCCAATCGTAAGTCCTGTTACGATTGGCCTATCTAAATGCTATTGAGAAACACAGATAATTTATTTTTCAGCAACAACCCATCTACATGATCAAGGACTCCAACAATGACATCCGCTACGTGGTGCAGGACACAGAAATATTTTATTACAGTGGAAACATAAGGGAATGGTAAGATTTATTTTAGATAGATGATTCAATGATAAAATTCTCTAAATATCCTCAGCACATGTGATGTCAGAGAGCATGATGGTGCCGATTTTACCATTTATCGTGCTATGCGCCTCTTTCGCACTTGCATACTTGTCAGAACGTGACAGCAATGACGATATTTAATTTAAACGATTCACACGGAACCATCTTACGCCTACAGGTTACAGATTTCTGCCACATTTCAGAGAAAAAAACGATCTATCAAATATATAAAATGTCTGTAACAAATTCAAATATGTAAGGGATTACGTTAGAACTACGTACATAATAATAACAAGAGATAGAAGGTGGTTTTTGCGAAAAAGTTTTCAAAGAATCTGAAAATATTTGGCATATTATAAATGAAACTAAAGAATTTCCCTTTTTGCGGAATAACATAATTAGCAATTTTTTTTTTGTTCCTAGCAAACAACAAATTCAACTTTCCCGCACATTGACGTGTCAGCAAGGTTACACTTCGTTCAAGTTACCAGTGACGACCTGCGATGGGTCCGGATTGGAGCTGATCGAAGTTGCGGTGTCTACTAGCTGCACTCCTAGAATTGTTAATGCAAGCTAAGATATTGCCTATTGATTGAATGTTGACATTGCTTTTAATCCCAAAACATGTCGCGATTGTCGCGCGTAGTGACTAAATATTAAGGTCCGATCGAGATTCTCAACCGCAAACTAAATTTGTAAGTAGTAAAGTCTCGAGACAAAATCCATAGTCTCTGTCGGGCCTTACTAAATACATGTGAAGTTTAAGCTGCATAATTTGGGGCAATAAAGTTTCACCATCATAGATAAAGTGAAAAAATGTTCCTTCACAAAAACTACCTATTCATATTGCTATCTAAATAAACTTCAGTCAGTATATTGTACGGTCGGCTCTAATAATAAGTATACCTATATACGATTTTGATCCTGCCTTTGACATGTTCCGAAATGTATACAAATCATAATATATAGGACTGATCACATGGGATCTGTATGTGGATGCGATTATCCAATCACAGGTCTACGGTCCGAGAATGTGATTGGTGGATTTAAAACGCAGACGAGTATGTCAGTAACCCAGGTAACAATGTATCCTAAAATGTAAAGTTACCAATAATTTTATTTCACGCGGGTTACTCACGGTTTGAAGTCGAAAAATGCTCGACATGTTTCGCTCCGTACTTGAGGAGCTTCTTCAGGAGCCAATCGCCATAGCTGCGCGACGAAGACCTCATGTACGGAGCGAAACGTGTTGAGCATTTTTCGACTTCAAAACGTGAGTAGCGCGCGTGAAATATAAATTTAGTATGAAAGATTCTCACGAGAGTGTTGTGTTTAAAAGTTACCTAGATATACTTGTAGTTAAAAAAATACACTTCTGCTGGCAGTACATACATACACGGTGCCTCGCGAGGAATCCACATAATTTTAATGCTGAATTCCTGAGTATATTTAGAGTATTTAATGTGATATAAAATTTCCTGGATTCAGCTTGGTTCCAAAGATAATTAACCTTTTTTCGGAAAAAGTTTTTCGACGTAACTCGTCATAAAACTTCTTTTTGATTACAATGCTGCCACAATGTGTTCTAATATTACCACACCTGTTGCCTGACAATCAAAAAATAAGAATAGACTTGACGAAAAAACCTGTCCCTAAAAAAAACATTTGCATTAAAATTTAAAATTGTTTTTTACTTGTGTTAGTTTGAGTATCAGAACTAAGTTCGTGTATCAATTTTATTTTCTAATACCTCAAGTTTTTGAAACATTCAACAAGATCATCACAAGATAATCTGATATTTTAAAACTGTAACTGAACAATAAAATACCTATTGATTTCACTGTGTTTTATTAATCGTACAAAGATATAATCGGGAAAAGGATAGCGATAATTGTATCTGCTTATTTGTTCGGAGGTGGTTCTAAATGGATCAAAATTATTTTCGTTGTCTTATTTTGTGTCCCTAAAAAACGTGACGCAGTGGTGATTTTTGTATGAGATGATAATTTGTTTTCAATTTCTGATGTACCTATGGATTAAAATCTAGCGTGAAAAAGAAATACAAGTGCACTAGATTATTTTATACAAGTATACCGAGTCGAAACAGCAACCAAAAGCATGACAGTGTGGTATGAAACAAGACAAGGAATATAATTTTGACTCAAATAACTTTACAGTGACAGTTTAAATTCGATTTTGAACGGTGATCGTGCCTTCGTGCCACACTGTGTGGTTTCTAGTACTTTATGATAATCTTTATTTATTATGTTACATAATGTTTTTGTTTCAAAAAATATGTTCGAGTGTGTATAATCATCACCAGCCTATGTGAGTCCACTGCTGGACGTAGGCCTCTCCTATTAACTATGCGTAAGACGCATTAGGAGGTAAATGCCCATAATCGCTGCGCTGGGCAAGCGGATTGGCGATCGCAGTAATCCACTATGATGACGCTGCCCATCATCAATCTTGTAGAATGGTCAGTGACACTTCAATCCCTTAGTCGACTCTTACGACACCCGCAGGAAGGGTTGGGGTGGTGACAAATGTATTCTTACTGCCGTCACCACACGGCACGTGTGTGTAATACAATAGTGTTAAATAAAAAAATATCAGTCATGTCCGTATATTTTTTTACACGAAATACAGCCGTATGGCAGGAGTGCCGATCACTGATTATGAAGCTCCAGTTCAGATGTTGGTGCAGCTGGCAGGCAGATCAATTTGTATAGGCTCCACTTCTTTACCATCGCAGGTTATCACAAGGAGCGGCGCTGGTAAGAGGTTTGTCTTACACGGCGACGCCTGGACTTGCTTTTTGCTTAACAAGAAATAAAAACAATATTTATTTACTGAACAAATAAGAAACCATTATCATTCGTCTGGAAAAAAATAAACGAACAGAATAACTAGCATTATTCCATAATTAGTCCGTGGGCTAGTCGGCCTGAAATTAGAAAACGGTATAATTTGGGGGTACCAAGTGTCCTTTTTACAGTAGTTAGACATATTCATAAGGATGTTAAAAAAGTATGATAGACATCTCAAAGTGGTAGCTAATAGGCATACGGGCTATTTCAAGATTTCCGTTGTATGACAGGTAGGGTTAAAATTAGGAGGTATAAATTTTCCTTTTCACCGTATACTTAGTGATTTAAGAGGCGATGGAAGTGCCACTCGTAAATAATAGTGCTTATTTCAAATAACCAAGATTGAAAAATATAAAAAAAAACTGAACTGTGAGTCGGACTGGCACTTCCATCGCCTCTTAAATCACTAAGTATACGGTGGATTATGACTACAATTCATTTAAATATTTTTATGGGTCTTTTTTTTAATACCGCCAACAAGTTATATACATCAAATTAAAGCTTATTAAATACACTATCTTTAAAAAATATTTATTTTTTCTAGCGTCATGACTACTATGTAAAAACACGAAACAAAAAAAAACAAAATCACGAAATTTTAATCAATTTGGTCATAATTAATTATTGGTTGGTTTTTGCAATATGGTGTATATTCAAAATATGAAACTTACAGATATGCCTTTAATTTTGTTCAAGAGAGTAATTAGATATATTTAATAGTTCTCGAGATATACTTGATTTTGTAAAACTTGAGATCCACCATCTTTGATTGGCCCCCATTTTTGTTAGGTAGCACTTATAAATGGCAATCTTGCATTTTTGACGCTTTTATAAGCTTACCTAACAGCCGTGAAAAGGAAAATTTGTACCTCCTGCTTTAACCATACCAGTCATACAACGGAAATCTTGAAATAGTCCGTATGCCTATTAGCTACCACTTTGAGATGTCTATCATACTTTTTTAACATCCTTATGAATATGTCTAACTACTGTGAAAAGGACACTTAGTACCCCCAAATTATACCGTTTTCTAATTTCAGACCGACTAGCCCACGGACTTTTAGAATAGATTCTTGGGTTTTATTACCAACTTAAAACCTTAAACCTTGAGTTCACTTAGGTATATTTTAGTTACACAATAACATTAACAATATAAATTACAATACTTATAATTTATCGGCGAATATGTTTCACCATTTTTGAAAAGGTTATTTGGGTCAAACGCAAACCCATGTTCTGAGTCTTTCCGATGGACTATCTAAAAGTTAAGGCCTATAAAGCTTTATTTTCTTATGAAAGCCTTATCGTCATTAACACGTACTCCTTTTCATTGCGTTGTATGATAAAAATCATTACTACCTGTCCACAGGACATTGACCACAGGAAAGAATAAGTCCGTGTTCATCTGAACTGTAGAGCCCCTCTTTCCTGTGGCCAATAGTAAGCAACTGGTAGGAGTGTAGTTGTGATTTTTATCATATATTCAAAAGGAAAGGAGTGCCTTTAAATGACAATAAGGGTTTAACAAGAAAAAATAACTCTCAGAGCCGTTAACTTTTAAAATAAAAAAATAATAACCGGAAAAACTCATAACATGATTTTGAGTTTAACCCATTTATATTATGTCCGTGTGGTGACGGCAGTAAGAATACATTTGTCACCACCCCAACTCTACGGGTGTCGTAAGAGCCGACTAAGGGATTAAAGTGTCACTGACCATCCTTTGATACAAGATTGATGATGGGCAGCAGCGTCATCATAGTGGAGACATTACTGCGATCGCCAATCCGTTTGCCCAGCGTGGCGATTATGGGCATTTACCTCCTAATGCGTCTATACGCATAGTATAGTTAATAGGAGAGGCTTTTACGTCCAGCAGTGGACTGAGATAGGCTGATGAAGTATATTATGTCAGGCAGAAAAGAAATCAGTATGGACAACCGAATATCTCAAAATTACGTCTGTAAGTCAAACCAAAAAAAAGTTGATGCACCCTTATTCACTTACCATAGTCTTAACTGAGTTAATTGCGTGAACAGATGTTCGTCTTGCACTACATAGCGGATGCGATTTTTGGAATCCCTGATGGCATATATGAGAGACATCTGGAAAACAAATTAGCTATATCAAAAACAGTTTCTTATCTCACAATGAGGTATATACAGTATGTATCACCTCGTAGAGCCAAGAAAGAAACCCATTAATGTTTAGATCATACTAAACAACTTTTACTATGGGGCCAAACCCGAATTTACGAAAAACGGGGGATAGGTCGATATAAACAACGTTTTCAGTGTATCGTGCATTTCACATCTCTGGTATTTATGCCTTAGTTAGTTGGGGACTAGGTGACTGTTTGCTTATTTGGCACTTATGCCATAAGATGTAATAGGTATGCAATTTCATGAAAACGTTAATCTTTCAAATCGTCATCATAAATATATTTGTATAGGTACACAATTTTACACTATATTTTATTTTATTAAGGTGAAGAAAGGTGTACGTAGGTATTTCTTTACTGGAAAATAATGAACTCAAAAACATATAGGTATATTGTAAACTTGCATAATCAAATTCTCTGCAGTCGCCGCTGCGGTCGACCGGCGCTTGGGTCTGTGGACGCGGGTCCAGTTCTGGTCCATAGAAATCCTGAAAAGGGAATATTTATAGCGATTTCTTTTATGGCCGCCTTGTGATGGCAATAAGAATATATTTGTCACCACCCCAACTCTTCCCATGACTGCCGTAATAGATAAATACTGATATATTTCATGGGTCTATATCGGGTGGCATAATGTTTTTATTTCGAAAAATTTGTCGCATAACAACTTTACGCCGAAAAATTAATGGCATAAACATTGTTGCGCATATTTTTGCTATGCCAAAATTATTAATCCTAACTTGGTTGTTCCTAAATATTGCTTGTCCTAATGATTTTCGTGTCTAATGTATATGTATCGAAAAATTATTGTGCATAATGGTGATGTTCCTACTATTTAATGTACTAATAGTGATTACCTACCCTTAACTAGCTTTAAAAATATTTTTTTATTCCTTATATTTAGCTATTACTAAATAATTCACCCTGTTGTCCAAAGAATTTAAGTGAGCAATTTTGACCTGGGAACCGGTCGACGAAGCCCCGCTGCGCGGGGCTTCTATTTCCGCTCTAAGGGATAAAAGGTACCTAACGAACCTATCCAGGTTAAGGTAGGGGATGTTCAGATTATTTATTTTTTAATGCGGGGGGCTTCGCCCCCCGAGCCCCCCTGGTGGGGAGCTTCGCCCCCCCGTCCCCCCTTTTTTTGGCTTTGTAAGTATGTGGATGTGTAAACAATTGATTAAAAATACTTAAGTATTTAAAGACTACGCCATTCACTCCGCCCTAGTTTCGAAACCTAACCAATCCACGTCGGTTTTACCCTGGTTTATTACTTGAACATTTTTTTTAACCATTCACCCTGTTGTTCAAATGTTTTGCATGTTGTTATTAAAATGCCTTTTTGAATGAAATTTCGGACATGATAAAAGTAGGCGCAGTGAAAATTGACAGTTCGAGTAGTAGGGAAAACAATATTTATTACAATGAACATTAGGATTATTATGCTTTAGGTCATTCGACATTCGAGTAATCAATATTAGAATAAATATGGTGTAGGTATTTTAAACGTGTATGCGCAAAATTAAGTAGGCTAAACAAGTAGTATGCCATGTAACATTATGCCATACATTCTCGGCCAAAAAAAATTAGGACAATCGACGTTATGCGACACGACAGGCACCCATATTTCATATTTAGATAATACAGGGTGCCCATGAGAAAAGGGAAAAATTTGAACAGCAAATTCCTGAGGCTCAAAGAAGCTAGAAATTATATGAAATTTGGTCAAATCTGCAAAAAATGCACTTCAAAGTTTTTTTACATCCTAGATAATTCAAGATCTTTTTTTGTTCATTTAATGTCTATCAATTAAGTGTGACAAGACCAAAACAACACAACTTAACAAAATCGTTTCCTAAAATACGTTTATCATTGCGTTAAACGGTCAAAACCATTTTTTTTTTTTGATGACAAATAGACTCTTAAAATAGACGGAGCCGGAAAACTTCATACCTACGACATTTTTAACTTCAAAGGTCTGAATTCCGCTGTTAAAATGTTTTCCTTTCCTCATGGGCTCATTGCATTGTATACTTTCTTTGTCTTTTAAATACTACCGAGGAAATGTAAATATGAAATTTGAAATAAAAAAAGACAACCAACTTACTGAATTAGTAAACATAGCCCGGAGCTCACTCGTGTTAGGGTAGTTTTTAGGTTTGTAGGTACAGTAAGAATCCTCGCCACATTCATCAGGCCAGTGATCTGCAATACGGCATCCGGGAGCCGTAGGATCCGCCAGAGATCCAATAAATCCCATAAGGCAAGCCATCTAAAAAAATCATTCTTGGATATTTCCTTCGGTTGCCACGATGATTACTCATGAAATAAAAGTATAAAAACTGATAAACTGGTGAGTCGCCCACAGAAAACGAGCCCTGTAAAGTGTTCGAAAAGTCCGGATGAAGTAAAATTTAATTAGGTACCTATAATAATACGCGAGTTTTTATTATTTTATTTCAAAACATTCTCTAATTGACAACGCAACGGTTTTTGGTAATTCAAAGTATTTCTACCAAAGGACCGCATTTCGGTCGATTGAAAAAGTTTTACATAGTTAAGGCTCTAATCAAAATAAAAATCACGACCGTGTTAATTATGTTACAAAAGTTAGTCATACAAACTCTGTCCAACAACAAAAGGTCTCCTTAAATAAATGAAATTCTATCTGGGGGCACGGCAGTGCCCCCGCCAAGTCGAGCAAAAAAAAGGCACGGCCGTACCATCCTTTTCTCGAAGCCGTTCAGGCCATTTTCAACCGTCTGTAATTTCGCGCTGGTTACAGCTAGAAGTCTGAATTTTCTGCGACGTGTAGGCCATAACATGAGTTACATAATAATCTTGTTTGATTTCAATTATAACTTGTAGTTTAAAAATTACCGCATGTCAAAGTTCCTTAGTTTTGTCACTCACTGACTCACCGATCATCAATAATCTAAGGTATTTCTAGATGGCCTAGGAGCTCAAAATTTGAAATATAAGTAGTTTATAGCCTACCTATTACACAAAAAATCTAAAAATTGGAAATTTCTGCCAGATTTTAAAGTTATGCAAACTACTCAAATAAGTTTGTAATCCCATACAAATACATGCTAATACAAAATTAATTATGCGGTTGTTGCAAATAAGTTTATATGGCGGAATGAAGCGGGTTGGAGCAAAGAGTTCTTTGGATTGTGGGTTTTCTAGCCAAATATTTTTATTGGTCCCATACCTACAAGTTTTAAATTCTGTTATTTTTTTAGTTTTCATGCTAATCCCAATTTTCATAAATCCCAAATTATCCCTCAATCTCTGAAGGCCCTCCAGCAGCACGGAATCTGGTAGCGGCCCTCCTGACCCAAAATCTATTTCCATTCCACCCTGTCATCATCAGCATCATATCAGCCATAAGACGTCCACTGCGCAAATCATCATTATAAACGTAGTTACCGTAATACTTTTTACACAGGCCGTGCTAATATCCCTCGCTCTGTGGTACTGGAAAGTCGCGGAAAACTTGTGTCTGACATCGAGAACACTTTATCTAGAGTCTCGTTATGGGGTCGGGATAACCTAGTCAGGTTCAACCCCACAAAGACACAAGTTTGCGCGTTTACCGCTAAAAAAACCCATTTACTGTGGCTCCAAAGTTCCAAGACACAGCTCTTACCATGTCAGGGAGTATTGGGATCCTCGGAGTCGACATTTCCAACGACGTCCAATTCCGATGTCACCTAGAGGGAAAAGCTACGCTGGCATCCAAAAAGCTCGGTGTGCTCAATAAAGCGAGGGGATACTTTACTCCGGGGCAAAGACTTCTGTTATATAAGTCGCAAGTCAGACCCCATATGGAGTATTGCTGTCACCTTTGGGCAGGAGCACCTGTGTACCAGCTTGACCCCTTTGACTCGGTTCAGAGACGAGCTGTCCGAATAGTCGACGATCCCAGACTCACAGGCGGTATTGAACCCTTAAGTCTAAGGAGAGACTTCGCCTCCTTATGTGTGTTCTATCGTCTGTACAATGGGTTGTGCTCTGAAGAACTGTTCGACATGATGCCAACGTCCATTTTTCATCATCGCACCGCTCGCCACCGACTAGGCGCTCATCCTCACACCTTGCAACCTAAATGGTCGCGCACCGTGCGGTTTCAAAGGACCTTCCTCCCGCGGACGGTCCGTCTGTGGAATGAGCTCCCTGCCGAGGTTTTCCCGTTGGACTACAGTATGGGGTTCTTCAAAAGAGGAGTGTACAAGTTTTTATTGGGTCGGTTTGCCACCGACATGGTATTAAAAAAAAAAGGGTCTTTCGTATGAACGAAATAATACGTTGGGGTTAAAGTAATAAAAAAATCTTTACTTCTTTGTCGTGTTAGCGACTGTTAATTGTGTTCATATACTAATTTAGAAATTATTTGTGTAGGTAATAAAGGTAAGTAAGGTAGAGCTTCCCAAAATTACCTTCTTAATGTCCCTTCTTCTTCGTCTATATTTTATAACAATTCCTTCACCTTTCGGGCTATTCGACTCTGGAATTCTTTACCCGTTGATATTAGGCGAGCTCAATCTCTTGCTATATTCAAAGCGCACCTTAAGAACCACTTTTTGAGTATACCATGACTGTCTATCGTATAATAACTTGTTTTATTTTTCCGTGGCTAACATTTTCATTGCTTCTATTTGAGTGTATTTGTACTGTATTATGTATGTATGTAAATGTATATTTATGTTTATTTTATTAACTTATTTATGTAAGTTTAGTAGTATACTTTAATTATTTTGTTTCGTTACTTGTCTTTTGTTTTAGCACCACCTATACTATGTTTAAACTGTTTTTATTCCGCTACCTTAAGGTTGTCTGGAAGAGATCGCTTTTTAGCGATAAGACCGCCCATTGTAATACCTGTACTTGTAACACTGTATATCTGTTATTCTACTGTTTTTATGGTGTGCAATAAAGAGTATTGTATTATATTGTATTGTATTGTAATTTTAGGATTACGAACTTGTTTAGGGATTTGATTTGCTAGAGATTTGGATATTGTTGTGTAGGTAATTTCAACGAAGTAATGCGTTGAAGTTAAAATAAAGCTACTGTTAATTGTGTTCAATGCTCTAATGGATATCGGTTCTGGAGTGTTTACATGTGGGCAAGCGTATGTAGCACTTTCCAGGGTCACAAGTTTGAACGGTATACATCTAGTAAATATCGATTTCGGTAGCATTAAAGCGCAGGAATCTGCAATATTAGAATATAATAGACTAAGACGCAAATACCGTCCAGACTTGTCAGAAATTGTTCCATCAAAGCCCCGGAAAAAAGCCCATAAAGACAGGGAGTGGGCTATGAGAAAAATGGTAGCTGACGTACAAGAAGTAGTACCCGAAAAGAAAAAAAAGAAGAATACCTACAAAAAGAGATGAGATCCCATCAAAAACATTACATGTAAAAAGGTGCAAGTCTCGCAGCATAGCAGTTGTTACACCACAAAAAAGTTATGAGATAAATTGTTTAACCAAGTCAATAATTCTGTAGTTACTACAAGGGGGTATCCATAAAACTCGATTTCTACTAACTTGCCTAACTTGAAACTGCATGTAGAAATACTCATTTTATTATAGGTATCAATAAAGAGTAAGCCAAATTAGCTTGAGATTACCAAGCGAATTAAGTTTGATGATCCACCACTACCTATCCATGGGAACATTTTGTCTAGCAGCTTTGTCATAAATTGTTACCTTATAACAATTACTTAATTAACAACATCTTATAGTAACTGTATTAATATAAGATATCTGTATTTTTTTAATATAAAGAATGACTTGGCCATCGCACAGGGATGATTTGGGTTGAGTCGTGATCAAAAACTACTTTTCGTGACTCTGAAGCCTATCAACATTATGTAGGGCAGACTCTGATAAATATATTATCTTAAAACTACTTAAATCATTTTTTCATCACACTTGCTGTCTAAGCGCGCCATTGTTTGCGCGCGCAGCGGGAGTAATAGAAAAGTGAAATTCCCTAGGGAGTAATAGAAATGTCAGTACATCATTTAATAATGTTACTTATTAAAATTCATTTTTTTGTCGGCAAGTGTGATGAAAACCATTGTATGCATCACGGTCGGTATGCGGAATACTAACTCGAGTCATAAAAGCCCTCCGCCTAGCGGCGTCGGGCTTCTAACACTCTCGTTAGTAATTCCGTACTTACCTCCCTTGATGCACAATGTACTAATGTATATACTTACTCAAACCAAACGGTGTCAATAGGAAACCGCGTGAAATAAAAAAAATCTACTGGCCTGTCCGCCCTTCCTACTATTCTTCATACTAATTTTGAATTTTGCACGCTTTTCTACTGACATAATTTGGTTGTCAGAGTATATATAATCATCCTATTATGCCTTTGTCAAACGGTGTGTAGGATATCTGGTGACCATGTTATAACAAACGAAATTTTCTATTTCTTGAAAAACACTCTTTCTCTCACTCTCAGATTTAATTCCGTATTATGTCCATTACTTTGCTTCACGACCTCAAAAACACTCGGTACATAGGTAAGTAATAAAATTAACTGCTTAAAACAACCCTAATTTAGCAATGCCCTAAAGACATTCAGTATGATGTGGTCGATGGCCAAGTCATTCTTTATATTAAAAAAATACAGATATCTTATATTAATACAGTTACTATAAGATGTTGTTAATTAAGTAATTGTTATAAGGTAACAATTTATGACAAAGCTGCTAGACAAAATGTTCCCATGGATAGGTAGTGGTGGATCATCAAACTTAATTCGCTTGGTAATCTCAAGCTAATTTGGCTTACTCTTTATTGATACCTATAATAAAATGAGTATTTCTACATGCAGTTTCAAGTTAGGCAAGTTAGTAGAAATCGAGTTTTATGGATACCCCCTTGTAGTAACTACAGAATTATTGACTTGGTTAAACAATTTATCTCATAACTTTTTTGTGGTGTAACAACTGCTATGCTGCGAGACTTGCACCTTTTTACATGTAATGTTTTTGATGGGATTCCATTTTTCCTACAAATTATCAATTCAAAATTTAGTGGCAAATTTTATTGTCTGGGCAGCATGAGGTAACTAAGAGTTAGTAAGAAAAATTATAATAAATACTCACAAAAAATATCGTAAATAGTACAAAATTCATTTTATACGTTTTTTCAAAGGTGTGTCGACCGCCCGACTGCCGTAAACAAGCCGTTGGAAGCTGTTTTGTTTTCTTCTAATTTATACCAATTGGATCATGATTTTTCTTTATCATACAGGGTGGAAAAATCGAATGCCACATGGATGGCAACTACCTTAAATATTGTAAATAGGACATTTTGTGTAAGAGAGACTTTCCTTTGTTTATAAAAATTTAAATTCTGTATTTAAGGATTAAAAAAAAATTACTTGCCTCAGTCGGGACTCGAACCGAACAAATGTGACAAAAAATAACGTGCCGTATTTTATGATGCAAATAAAGGGTTAACGTTATTTTTTGTCACATTTGACCGGTTCGAACTCCTTGAAAACAAAGAATATTATCTAAGTTTCTCTTTAAATAGTAAAATTAGGGATCAACTAAAGTTTATGACCAAAAACGCCAATTTCATAGGTAATAAAAATCCTTTGCGTATTATTAATCTAGTAACCTTCTTGTTCATAATTATAGGTACGTCTCCTAAATTAGCGAGCCAACAAGTATCCTTTATTCCCTTTTCGTCTTATAAAAGTTAGGTGTAGATTTTGGGTGGTCACCATTTTTTTTGTTAATTCAGATCTATTTTGTTATACAGTATAATAATGTCCACAATTCTTATCTAATCCAAAGTAATAATTATTTTGTATTAGGGTGGTCCTTATTCTTGCAATTTTGTATGTTCGAACCAATAAAGGAGCTCTTTGCCCTCCCGATTGTAATTTTCTATGAGACGCCCTCTCCTTTTGTTATTTGATAATAATAATAACAATAATACGATTCAGGACTAGGTTGCCGGCTTCGGAGAGAGGGTGAAGTAATTTCTCACCTTCTGTACATGGATGATCTCAAATTATTTGCGCCAAATAGCCAAGACTTGTTGGAGCTACTGCGAACCACAGAAGTTTTCAGTAGTGCCATCAAAATGGAGTTTGGTGTCGATAAGTGTGCGGTTATGCATGTGCAGCGGGGGAAAGTAGTAAATTCAACAAATTTACAGCTTTCTGAGACAATGTCGTTCAGATCTATCTCGGAAGCAGAAACCTATAAATACCTTGGTATGTCACAGTCTTTGGGTATTGAAGATATGGGAATTAGACAGGCGGTGAAGGAGCGCTTTTTCAGCCGGCTCACAAAAGTACTTAACAGTCTTTTGTCAGGAGGCAACAAAGTGCGCGCCTTTAACGCCTGGGTAATACCCATACTCACATACTCCTTTGGCATACTAAGGTGGACTCAGACCGAGCTGGACGCCCTGGATCGAAGGGTCCGTACACTGCTTACCACACATCGAATGTTACACCCGCGCTCATTAGTTATGAGATTGTACATCCCGCGTAAATGTGGAGGCCGCGGCTGCTTAAATGCCAAAGACCTCCACAACCGCGAGGTGTACAATCTTAGAAACTATTTTCTTAACAATGAGTGCGGGATGCATCGAGATGTGGTGGCAGCAGACCGGAACCTCACGCCGCTCTCCTTGGCAAAAGAGAACTGGCGCAGACCTGTGGTGCTAAGCACCGAGGACCGCAAGGCGGTATGGAAGAGCAAGGAGCTACACGGGCGGTTCTACAGGGCCCTCACGGGACCTGACGTAGATCTGCTCGCGTCGGTGAACTGGCTACGATTCGGGGACCTCTTCGGAGAAACCGAGGGTTTTGCCTGTGCAATTGCTGACGAGGTTATCATGACGAATAACTACCGGAAGTATATCCTGAAGGACGGTACGGTCGACATTTGTCGGGCATGCCGCCGTCCCGGTGAGTCACTCAGGCATATTATTTCCGGTTGTTCTCAGATTGTTAACACCGAGTACTTGCACAGACACAACCTCGTAGCCAGGATTATACACCAGCAGCTTGCTCTTCAATACGGCCTCGTGGGCTTCGAAGTGCCTTACTATAAGTACACACCTGCGGCAGTTCTCGAAAATGGTCGTGCCACGCTCTATTGGGATCGATCTATCATCACGGACAGGACTATTGTAGCCAATAAGCCTGATATCGTGCTGATAGATCGATCGCAACGCCGAGCAATGCTCATCGACATCACCATCCCCCATGACGAGAACCTCGTGAAGGCCGAGAAGGACAAAGCCAGTAAGTACCTTGACTTGGCTCACGAGGTAACCGACATGTGGGACGTTGATTCGGCGATCATTGTGCCGATAGTTGTTTCTGCGAATGGTCTCATAGCGAAGAGCCTCGATCAACACCTCAAGAGGCTCTCGCTAGGTGGTTGGATCAAGGGTCAGATGCAGAAGGCGGTAATCCTGGACACGGCGCGCATAGTCCGGCGGTTCCTCTCCCTGTAGCTTAACCACCGGCAGCTTGGGCCCGCTCCGCTGCCGGCGGCCCTCTAGGTTAGGTTTTTTATAATGTGTTTATATGTTTTGTATCTTTTTTGTATGTTGTATTGTATTTTACTTTTATAATCATATTGTAAAACACCTAACCCGAGACACATAATAAATAAAGAGGAATAATAATAATGCTCGCACTCACGATTGGCAACGCAATTCCAACAAGCCCTCGAGCTCGGTTCCCTGCCACCTTCCTTAACAACTGGTGTAACCTTCCTGCTCTACAAGTCCGGTAGGAACTACCGACCCATCACGTGCTTGCCCACACTGTACAAGCTCCTTACATCCATTTTGAGAGTAAAAATTAACACGCACATTGTTTCGAACAATGTTTTGGCTCCTGCTCAAAATGGATGTAGGGTTGGGTCCCGTGGTACTAAAGAGCTCCTCCTCATCGACATGACCATTTGCCAGCAAGTCCGGCGTAACAAAGGGGCCCTCTCCGCCGCTTGGGTTGACTACAAGAAGGCCTATGATTCGGTGCCTCATTCATGGTTGGAAAGGGTCTTGGAGCTGTATATAAAGTTAATGCAACTTTAAGATCCTTTCTCGGCGCGTGTATGAGGCAGTGGACCACAGTCCTTCGTCAACCAGGAGGCGGGGATAGCCCCTCTGGCCCGCAGGACTTTATAAGGATCGAGCGAGGAATATTCCAGGGTGACAGTCTGAGTCCCTTATGGTTCTGCCTAGCTCTGAATCCCCTCAGCATCCTGCTGAAGGATTCAGGACTAGGTTGCCGGCTTCGGAGAGAGGGTGAAGTCATTTCTCACCTTCTGTATATGGATGATCTCAAATTATTTGCGCCAAATAGCCAAGACTTGTTGGAACTACTGCGAACCACAGAAGTTTTCAGTAGTGCCATCAATATGGAATTTGGTGTCGATAAGTGTGCGGTTATGCATGTGCAGCGGGGGAAAGTAGTAAATTCAACAAATTTACAGCTTTCTGAGACAATGTCGTTCAGATCTATCTCGGAAGCAGAAACCTATAAATACCTTGGCATGTCACAGTCTTTGGGTATTGAAGATATGGGAATTAGACAGGCGGTGAAGGAGCGCTTTTTCAGCCGGCTCACAAAAGTACTTAACAGTCTTTTGTCAGGAGGCAACAAAGTGCGCGCCTTTAACGCCTGGGTAATACCCATACTCACATACTCCTTTGGCATACTAAGGTGGACTCAGACCGAGCTGGACGCCCTGGATCGAAGGGTCCGTACACTGCTTACCACACATCGAATGCTACACCCGCGCTCATCAGTTATGAGATTGTACATCCCGCGGAGGTGTGGGGGCCGCGGCTTCCTAAATGCCAAAAACCTCCACAACCGCGAGGTGTACAATCTAAGAAACTATTTTCTTAACAATGAGTGCGGGATGCATCGTGATGTGGTGGCAGTAGACCGGAACCTCACGCCGCTCTCCTTGGCAAAAGAGAACTGGCGCAGACCTGTGGTACTAAGCACCGAGGACCGCAAGGCGGTATGGAAGAGCAAGGAGCTACACGGGCGGTTCTACAGGGCCCTCACGGGACCTGACGTAGATCTGCTCGCATCGGTGAACTGGCTACGATTCGGGGACCTCTTCGGAGAAACCGAGGGTTTTGCCTGTGCAATTGCTGACGAGGTTATCATGACGAATAACTACCGGAAATATATCCTGAAGGACGGTACGGTCGACATTTGTCGGGCATGCCGCCGTCCCGGTGAGTCACTCAGGCATATTATTTCCGGTTGTTCTCAGATTGCTAACACCGAGTACTTGCACAGACATAACCTCGTAGCCAGGATTATACACCAGCAGCTTGCTCTTCAATACGGCCTTGTGGGATTCGAAGTGCCTTACTATAAGTACACACCTGCGGCAGTTCTCGAAAATGGTCGTGCCACGCTCTATTGGGATCGATCTATCATCACGGACAGGACTATTGTAGCCAATAAGCCTGATATCGTGCTGATAGATCGATCGCAATGCCGGGCAATGCTCATCGACATCACGATCCCCCATGACGAGAACCTCGTGAAGGCCGAGAAGGACAAAGCCAGTAAGTACCTTGACTTGGCTCACGAGGTAACCGACATGTGGGATGTTGATTCGGCGATCATTGTGCCGATAGTTGTTTCTGCGAATGGTCTCATAGCGAAGAGTCTCGATCAACACCTCAAGAGACTCTCGCTAGGTGGTTGGATCAAGGGTCAGATGCAGAAGGCGGTAATCCTGGACACGGCGCGCATAGTCCGGCGGTTCCTCTCCCTGTAGCCCTAACCACCGGCAGCTTGGGCCCGCCCCGTTGCCGGCGGCACCCTAGGTTAGGTTTTTTATAATGTGTTTACTTGTTTTGTATTGTTATTGTATGTTTTATTGTATTTTATTTTTATAACCATATTATAAATCACCTAACCTAAGAGTAAAATTAAATAAAGGAAATAATAATAACTAAAACCGACATGTGGGAGGTTGATTCGGCGATCATTGTGTCGATAGATGTTTCTGCGAATGGTCTCATAGCGAAGAGTCTCGACCAACACCTCAAGAGGCTCTCGCTAGGTGATTGGGTCAAGGGTCAGATGCAGAAGGCGGTAATCCTGGATACGGCGCGCATAGTCCGGCGGTTCCTCTCCCTGCAGCCCTAACCACCGGCAGCTTGGGCCCGCTCCGTTGCCGGCGGCTCTCTAGGTTAGGTTTTTTATATTATGTTTACATGTTTTGTATTGCTTTTGTATGTTTTTTTTTATTTTACTTTTATAGACATATTGTAAAAAAACCTAACCTAAGAAATTAATGAAATAAAGAGATAATAATAATAATAAAAACGTTTATTCTGATATAATGCTTACAAATAAGTTTACATAATTTCTTCTGCCAAACCACAGCATGGTTTGTTGGCAGACGAAGCTCCATAAACATAAGTAAACCATATTTGTTTTTTTTTTTTCAATTATTTTAAACAATAAGTAATAAAACGACTAATAATTCTGCCTTTCTTGAAATTCGTACTTTGGACCGAAAATAAGGACCACCCACCCTAACTTGTATACAAATACAATTTAGGCCTTATTTTGTACAAGCAGGAATTTGACCTCACTATTAACTTTGAATGATCAAGACTAGGAAATTAAAAGATAAAAAAAACTAGTGGTGGTTCAGCATTTCTGCCTCCATGAAGTATAACCTATATTTTTCTGAAATCATGCAACACACCTAATTTGTTGAAATCGCCTAGATGCTTAGCCAAGTCGCCAACCGCCACGCTCAGTAGGGTAACGTAATTTTTCTTCTCTGTCACTCTTTCATATTAGTGCGACAAAGACAGGTTAGCTGCCTTTTGTTTACGATTGACGATTAAGCGTTAGCGACTGGCAACTTGTCTAAGCACCCTGGAATTATCCGTGTGCCATTCATTTGGTTTACATTATTTCATTTCTATTTCTCCTAATACGGTTTTGTCATAATTATTGAATATTATACCGCATTGTTCTATAGACAAAACATTTTTGTCCTGTTTTGTAATGGATCTAACCGCAAAACTCAATTATCTATAATAATAATATTTTGCTGTCTGTAAATGATTGGCTGTATCAGGAATTGATGTAATCATGACACATTATAATATTCCCATAAAATTAGTCACAATGATTAAGTAATGGTGTGATAATTTTATTATCCTCAACCATGACATGGTCAACGTACATTATCTCTTAATTTTTCCATTACATGGGCTAAATAACTAAAACTGTAAAACTATTGTATCTACAGGGTGTCCCATAAATGATTGATCACCCTGACACCTGAGGTAGGTCGACCCAAGAGGTATCTAACCAACATAACATGATCTCTATGACCATAAAATATCACTTCTTTTATAAAATGTAACTATTTCTGATAGAGTAACGATGAAAAATGAATAGCACAAAAGCTAAGTATTTAAGCAAATTATTGCACTTAACGTGTAAAATGTTTCTATTAAGACGCCAAGTCTAGTATATGTTATTCGTACTGAAAATCACATTCAATTCTTTGAGGTTATGTTTATCACTTGTACGAAACAAATTATGTATGTTGTTTGTTTTTACAAAATATTTTCTTGTAACATAAAAATAGTAATAATCTCCCAATTGTTGTTCCCTTAGCCGGGATTAGTTAGTATTAAGATATTTAAGATCTAGCTTAGATAAATTTAAATTATTATGGTATATTCCCTACTTTTTTGTAACAATCATTA
>JALPQI010012530.1:0-49268 GCA_025490895.1 Thaumatotibia leucotreta | reverse complement strand
GTCAGAACGTGACGGCAATGACGATAAGAAGAGCTTTCTCTCTTTTAGAGACACCCATTTAGTTATTAAATAAATATCTTGGGACATCTTACACAAATCGACCTAGTCCCACGGTAAGCTCAATTAAGGCTTGTAATGAGGGTATCAGGCGACGATATACATAATAGATACATATAGATACTTAAATATATAGACAGCCATGATCAATACCAACCATTTGTGATAAATGAATACACAAAGAATGCCCTCGCCGGGATTCGAAAACGGAACCTCCAGCTTCCAGCCTCGTATCGTAGGTAGGGTCACTACCAACTAGGCTACGGAGGCTGACAAATTAAAATTAAAAAATCTTAATTTTAGTCAGATTTGTAATGAACTAACTACAATTAAGCACTAATTAAGCACTGAATACATAGTAGTTATGTCTGCTACCTACTGAAGCCTGAGACAAATTAATAGGACATGCCCTTCTACTGTAAATTCTAACCCCCTTATTCATAAACATCTCCTAACCTAGCAAGCCGCTAAGTATCGTTTGTCCCTTTCTGTTTGTAGACATATTTATAAGACAGAAAGGGACAAGCAATACCTACTTAGTGGCTTTCTAAGTTAAACGACGTTAAGGGGTTAATAAGGGGGTAAGCCTTTCTTCATTCATTACCTATGGTGACTGCATGGAATATCGCATTATTTCCACTCTATGATTCCTGGGTCGCGTTTTATAAAGTTACATTTTACAATTTCACTGTTTGCCTCTTTAACACATGCACATATTGGCTAGAAATAACTAAATAAATAAATATCTTTGGACATCTTACACAAATCAACCTAGAAAGAAAGGCTAACAGCAAAATTCTGCCGTCATAAGCTAAAAGGCCGTCTTTTGACATTTTGGCGAAATTGACTTTTTGGGATATTCGTAATGTCCAGATGAAGCCGCATCGACCTATCTGGTCCATTTTCTTCTAGAAGGCTTAGTGCTCGAGATAAATTTGTTAAAAAGGCCGTATACACATCAATTTTGCAAGAGTTCCTAATCTAAAAGGTGACTTTTGACCTATTCAAAGCTAAAAGGACGTATATACTAGCTATACGTCTTTTTAACCTTTAACAAGAACTTAATATTATTCACAGTGTCTAGCCTAAAAGAACGTATATGACAAATACAAAGCAAGAAAGACGTATAACCTTCAATACGTTCTTTTAGGATAGTATCGGTACCATAACATTGGATGTCGCTCTAGTCTTAAACATCGTATAACGTTTTATATGGATAAAAATGCCGTAAACGTAATTTTAGTTTAGCATCACTTTACTACTTTTCTTTCACGGCACTAATCTATAAATATGTATTACTGTTATACGTTCTTTTTAGTCTGTACGGAGTTCGTAATTATTCGAAGTATACATGTCAAATAGCCGTGACTATCACAAACTACTTAATAAAGCCGTATATTAAAACTAGTCAATGAAGACGTGATTGGAGTGAGAAAGACAGATGCCCGAAATTTGTGAATTCCGAAGCTGTGGCGGCTTATCGCGCGCTAATTAGTCGACCGATTACCAAAATATGATTTTCTCAAATATGACATGAAATAATAATAATATGTTCCTTGTAATACAATGATATATTGATATTACGTAGGTTCTTTATAATATGCCGTATATTATGGCTGCAAAGTATGAAGTATAAGACGAGACTAGGAAAAGAGGCTGTTAATGGATTTTAGGCAGGCCTAGGCCCACAAAAGTCCTGATTTTATACCACATAAATTGTGGTACAAACAGCAACACAGCTGGGTATACACTTCAGAAATTGGAAATATTGAATGAAAGAGAATCACACTTACAGGTCACATGTCAGTTACATAGGAATGTTGAGCCACTTGGCAAAGGATGCAATTTGGTCGTGTAATATTATGGTTCGGTATTTTTCGTTAGTAGGCACGATCGCGACATTTCCGATGGTCCCCGATGATATGTCATCGAATCTTTGTTGCGTCAAAATTTCAGTATTTGAAAACTAGTTGACATAATAAAAATTCCTTCGTCTACGAAAATTAAGAATTAGCTATCGGCCATGATTAGACGCTAGATGTCGTTGTTCCTTGTGGAAACTGGATAACGACAGTTCTTCATAGATTTGTCTAAAACCGTTTAGTAATTTAATCACGGTTTCTTCAGATCGGATTTCATGATTTATCTGACATTAATAGGCGAGGTATTTTTCCAAGTCAAGATATTTTTACAAATAGCCATGTTATCGGGCAATGTTATAGTTGAATTATCGAGAAGATGGAATTGCATATGTAGTGGTATCGCGTTTTTACAATGTATTGTGTGCTATTGTGTGTGTTTTATCGACTCATGTATTGGCATTACTCGACTAATAGTAAACCTAATCGTAAAGATACAAGGTTCACTTTAAAAGTGTTGCTTTAGTAACACCACTACAAATGCAATTCCATCTTCTCGATAATTCAACTATAAATATTTTTTTTCATTGACACGAGACAAATGCTATTGTTGTTTTTATTATAATTCATCACATCTCTTAGTTGACGTTAGTTGAATACTTATGTAACCTTTGTGGAAATATGGTAGATAGACGTTTGACAGTCTACCTATAATCCTTTAATCTGCCAGTAGCCATACAAATGTTTAATAGAGACTTGATAGTTTCTGGCTGAAATTGTAACTTTGAAAAAATGTCTGACAGTGACAGCCGTTGAAAGGAAAATGAACGAAAATTTCTATATAGCAGCTTAGCAGTCAAATTACCGGCTCTGAAGTTAGATTGACGTCTCCAGAACTAAAGCGGATGTTATATATAACGTAACTATAGTAACGTCAGCTTCCGGAAAATCGTGATCAATCATTGGTTAAACGTTTTTGTTATTACGTAACCATGGTAATGTCACCTTCTGAAGAAACCGCGAGCGATCATTGGTTAACCGTAGCAATGCCTGCCCCATTGGTCAGCAGAGTTCGGCCGAAGTCGTGATACTAGTCTCATAAGATTTCGGAACCCGATTTGTATTATTCGACCAAGTTGCGAAAAGTGCGAACGATCAACATTCCCGTGTTTTATTTAATTTGAAGTTGACATAATATAACTATATTTATCTCTTTCATTTTCTCTCTGCTCTGTCTTTAATGGTCCGTTAGGAGTGTTGCTGTTTGTACAGGCTTCATATTATTCAGCCCTTTCAAAAAATATATTCACACGAACTGCAACGCAACAATGCAACGTCTTGTTGTTTGGTGCATTATGATATTATATTTTTTTGTCTTATGTCATTTTCAATAGCTAGTTACGGAGTTACACTGGGGAAGGAACATGTGACAATTATTAACTGTGAAGCATGGTTTAGGGGATACAGCTCTATTATTTTGTTGTTTTTTGTTTACATTTTTTTCATTACTTGTTTGAGAAAATCACTATATATTTATATGTCCTATTTTATTTATTTATTTTACCTGCTCTTGACTTAATATCGTCTTTTTGAAATTATTTTTAAGAAGTCTAAGTCGAAGATTTTGTCAAAGTTGAAGTTCAACTACCTATTTAAAAACTTTGGATCTCACCAACTTGGGACATCTTATTGTATTACAATCATTTCTGTGAGTAACTCTTAAATTATAAAACTTTATGAGAGATTTTTTATTTTAGTTACCAGTATTTAATTATTCACAAAGTTAATATATTAAAGAAATTTAAGCAATTTTTCATGTTTTACTAAATGAGAAATCTCATTATGTTATACTGTTAAGCTTTAAAAGTCCTGTGATAAATGCTAACTTGATTGCCTTTGGTACTAATACCTTATTAGGTTTTTATTTTAAGTAGGTATCTGTCTAAAACATATACATGTATACACCAATCATCGTTGTCACAGATAATTATGTTAAGGAATTGAATGTTCTTTGTTTAATATTCTACCCAAATAATTTACGTACGTATTCGAACCAAAGACAATTAAAGAAGCATTCATTGTAATAATGTTTATACTTGAGAATAACACAAACAAGATTCCTTATTTAGTAAACATAAAAAAAACTTTAACTTCTTACGAGTAACACAAGTTAATTTAATTATTAACAAAGTAACGATTTTAAATAAAATTATTAATTTAAAACATAAGTCTGAGAACAATTATTATAATTGTTTTGTATAACTTTTTTGTCCCTGATTACACAGCACACGATACGAAAAACTAAAAAAAGTATTAATCTTGCTTAAATGCTAACAAAAAAGAACGTGTAATTGCTAGCAACAAAAAAGTACATTGTTGCTAAGCTAAAAAACAGTATGTGACTTTATACGGCTTTTTTGATTAGTAACCATACGTTGACAAGGAAATCCTAAGTTAGAATGCCGTATAACGTGTTTTTACTGCCTTTTAGGTTATTACGACCTACAGCTTTTTAAGCGTAAAACTAAGCTAAAAGTATTTTTGTTAAATAAAAAAAACTAATGTAATAAAGTACATACAAAAATCATTTTTTGTACGTACATATATGTAGTTCCCATATACAAAAGAAAAAAGTGGAAAAAGTTGTTTCATTTCGTAGAAATTACAAAAACAAGGTTTTTTGCGATTATCTCGAAAGTAACTTTTGTCAAAAGACGGCCTTTTAGGTTATGACGGCAGAATTGTGAATTGTCACTTTATAAGACGCGACCCTGAAGTTCTGGTGCTGGTGTTCTACCAGTGATTTGTAAAATGGATGGAAATTAGTAGGTACTGAGCCGGATTAAACAGGCGCGGGCCCGTTCCACATTTTATACTGGGGCCCCTGGTTACTTATATTCATTGAACTACACATATATACGGCATGTTTAGCAATCCTTGCGGACGTTAAATTTAGTTCTGTTCTATCTTGCAGATATTAATTTTTTTTTCTGCCAGAGATTTTTTTGAATCAAAGTGCGGGGCCCCTCTGTGGGCGGGGCCCGTAGCACTACGCTACTTCTGTTGTTAGGTTAATCCACCTCTGGATTAGTATCACATTCGTGTCTGGGAGGAAGTCAGGACCAAAGCGGAGCGCACCGTACAAATCGCGCCTTCAAAAACCACGGCTATTTAATTGTTAATGAGCATCATTATTTCTCGCCCCCACCATTTATTTTCGCAACCTCCTATCTCATATTAGTCTTCCGTCACCCACCCATATTAGTATACTAATAAAGATCAATTTCCCATCAAGCATCCACCAATATGTTATTGCGAAAATCTCTTCCATTGCTTCAATTCCGCATGGAAATAAAATGACTTAAGCGCCCTCAAAATCCATATAACCATATCACGTTTATTGACTAAACAATAAGCTAAAACACTCGTTAGAAGAATGGCGTATGTGCGTATGAAATTGTTAGCAACTTGTGATGTTTTCATATTGATGTGTTTCCGTTTACCGCTCTGACCAAGGAGATAGCCATCAAGGGTCACGGCTTCGATAGAAATACTTAAGCGATGGTTTATTGGCTGCCATTAATATTATTAAAAGGATAATATTATGCTGCAAACATACCTACCTACATGAGAAATAAATGTGTAATTTCTTCCCCATTTTGAAGGGTTTTGTATTTGAGTTATTATTTCTATGCTGGAGGAGCTACCAGAGTAAAGAAATTCGAAAATTCGGACTCTGCACTCGTCTTACACAAAAAATTGTTCGTAAAATTTAAATAGCACGTAGCTTTGATAAAGTTAACCGGTAACAATTGAAGTAATTAGTGAAAGCCCTAAAATAGCACATTATTATGTTAGATTTAGGTTTGTTGGTTTGAACAGCTCTGCGGGGAGTCAAATTGATGTAGTCAGGGCATTGTTCTATTTAAATAGGGTTACTATGTCGATTAAAACTAGAATAGGTTTAACTTTATTTACTTTGACGGAAATGAAGCAATCGTTAAGGGCAATTAAATCTAAGCAGTCTACTGATTACTATGACATGTCAGCTGATATTTTAAAAAGGCTTCCAGACAATGTTTTTGAAGTTTTTTGTGCACTTCTAAACCAGTGTGCAATTCTAGGTACATATCCGAGTGCATTAAAAATGGTCAAAGTGAGTCCCATTTATAAGGGTAAGGGATCTAAGGAAGAAATTAAAAATTACCGTCCGATATCTCTAGTTCCATCCTTATCGAAGGTGGTGGAATTTGGGTTATGTGGTAGACTGCTTGATTACTTTGAGGAAAACGGTTTACTACATGAACACCAGTATGCGTATCGTCGGGGTAGGTCGACCGTGGATGCTGCTCGTGCAGTCCATCATCGTGTTCTGCAATATCTTGATCAGGGTAAACATGTGGCGGCTGTTTTTTGTGACCTCTCACGCGCGTTTGACTGTGTTGATCACAAGCTCCTGGCAATTAAGCTGCAACAATATGGAGTTGACGGATGCCTCTTGAGTTTTTTGAAGTCGTTTCTGGAGAATAGAGTGCAGGTGGTTTCCATTGATGGGGGTGCTACCAGGTCTGGACCAAGGGTTTTGCAGGGCTGTTCTGTGCCTCAGGGTTCAGCGCTTGGAAACTTTCTGTTCCTCGTCATGGTAAATGACCTTATCAGCGTCTTTCCAGAAGGTGACTTCGTAATGTTCGCGGATGATGGCTGTGCGATTGTGCATGGGGATACTTTCTCTGATTTGAGGGGAAATACTGAAGTTGCTCTCGAAAAATTGACTGAGTGGTTTCGTGTAAATGGTTTTATGGTCAACCTAAGTAAAACTTTATTAATGCATTTCTGGTTGAGGGGGCAATACCCGATGCCTCTTAACATCACCGTTGAT
Organism: Thaumatotibia leucotreta; assembly: GCA_025490895.1. Classification (NCBI taxonomy): domain Eukaryota; kingdom Metazoa; phylum Arthropoda; class Insecta; order Lepidoptera; family Tortricidae; genus Thaumatotibia; species Thaumatotibia leucotreta. Next base: position 42,473 of record JALPQI010012530.1, on the reverse strand, counting down.
AGCGTGCAACTCCCCCAAGTCCAAGACACGCGGTTCTTAGGTTTCCAGTTTGATGCAGGCTTAAAATGGGACAGGCACATTGATTTGCTTTCGGCCAGGCTAGCGCGAGCATCTTTTGCATTGTCTCGACTTGCCCCTGCCCTTTCGCAAGAAAATATCCGAATGGCTTACTATGCATATGTTAATTCTATAATAGTGTATGGTATTGACCTATGGGGATTGGCTGCTGAGAGGGACAGGGTCTTTGTGATGCAGAAGAGAGCTGTTTGGCTACTGGCTGGACTGCCACCATTTTCCCCGGCGAGGGAGTCGTTTAGGAAATTTAAGATTCTGACAGTGCCAAGCCTCTATATCCTCGAGGTTGGGAAGTATATGTGGAGGCACAGAGATGATTTCCGCATGAGACGCCCAGACCAGAGGAAGACATGGCGTGTTTTCAACCCTGTGCCTGCTCGTTTAGCGCGCAAGTCAAACTCTCTATGGGTGGTAGGAGTAAAAGTATTTAACAGGTTGAGCCCGGAAATGAGGGAGGCTTCTTCTTATGAGCAGTTCGTCAAAAGGTTGAAGGAATTTCTCGTTGCCAAGGCATTTTATACTATAAAAGAATTTTTTGACATTTAGGTTTTATAGCATTAAATAATTTTTATGACATAGGTATATAATATTAGTTGATTTGTTTTGGTATAATTATTTTGCGCTTTATTTTATGTGACTTTAATGTGTATATTTTTGTTTTTAAATTTAGTTTATTTATGACATGTAGGTAATATTATTAGTTAATTTATTGAGCATGAATCTGTACAATTTATATTTTATGAATAATTTTATTATGTTTAGATATTAAGGGTTTTTATGTTAAGTGGTGCGAATATCTATAATTGTGATTTTAAAATTAAGTATTTTTATTGTAATTAGGTATTTTAATTGTGTATATTTATTTTTTGACATGTGTTTTATAACATTAAATTATTTGAATTTGAATTTGAATTTGATTGAAACAATTCGTATAATTATAGTTCCGGAAATATTATTGGATCGACTGTTATCTTACTTACGAACTTTTGTTTTGCGTTAACACTTACTAGACAATCAGCCGTCTAGAACTTTTCTATTGTTATTGATGCAAAACAAAAGGTCGTAAGTAAGATAAGAGTCGGTCAAATAATATTTCCCGAACTATCCAAAAAATACCAAAATTCTTAGGAAAGCTTTGGGGGTATCCTTTGAAACATAAAAAATCTTTCTTTTTTAAGTAGAGATTGATTGATTAACAAAAGTTTGAGTTGAGATATATCATTGTGTATATTATGCTGTCGTCTTGCCCCTACCATTTCAATATGGGTCTTTTTGAGCCTTTTTGACATCTATAGATACTTTCGGTTACTGTATCGATCCATTCAATACTGTAACGGTCTCACAGGAGCGATCTTCAATTTCGTGTTAGTTTTCTTTCTTCTTCTTCTTCTTTTCCGTCTTCAAGAGAAAAGGTTTTTTCAGACTACCTATTCGAATACGGGTCCTTTCTGCCCTGCTGAGAGGGATCACAGTGGCACTTTTCTGTTCAAGGACTTTTTATTGCCAGCCTAAAAAATTACAATGGAATATGAAAATAAACAGTACGTTCATAATTGATAAAGATTTCCTCAGAATCGATTATTTGCATAAATATTAAATATGTGATACCTATATCTTTTATTTTTCTCACAGGTGGTATGAAAAGCAGTATGTGTCACATCACATGGTATTAAAATATTTTTTGTCTTGGGCGTTAACGCTTGAATCCCTCATTTCGTTCAGGATTCCACTTGCGTATTGTGGAATCCATCGCTTCATTTGGGATTCAATATACGCCCTCGCCTTAAATATAATTTTGATCCCTTTGTAACACAAATAACCATTACCTACTCCACATTTTTTTCTGTACACCTCCATAAACGTTAACACGTTGAACGCCACGCCAAAAATTTAATCTTTCCATTGGAGCCACAGGGGTCACCGGTGAGCCTAACCATGTTGAACCATTGGGGCCACGGGGGTCACCGGTGAGCCGTCGCGAGCCTTCATTTCAAACCTGTTTTACAGGCCACCGTTCACTTATTCCATCCAAAAACGTATGCAGGGTGAGCCGTGTGGCCCTAGAGAAGATACAAATTGCCTTGGTTCTTTTGTACTGTAAAGGACTTATGATTTTTTCGTCATTTTGTGAACTTAGTTAGGGTTGGCTTACTCGTCATAGGTAAAATATAGTTGAAGACTTGCAAATAAAGATTTTAACTATTGAGTTTGGCAAAAAATAAAGTAAATTAGTTTTTAATGTTTACATTTATTTATTTACCTAATTTTAAGTATATAATTTAATACAACTTTTAGTTTAAGTTTAAAAATAGGTAACATCGTCGACTTACTCGCAATCTAGATGACACTAAAGTTTAAAAAAGCTTGTATTCTTGAGCTTTTCGTAAAACAATTTATCACACTTGGCATAGTAAACTTAAAGGTATTCATTATAATTATAATTCTTATCAAAAGTAACAAAAGTACAAAATCATAATAGATAGTGAGTTCTGTCATGGTTTAGCTCCGGAATTGTTTAGAAGGAAGCTACTTTTTATATCGAGGGGGGCATTATCTCCAGATCGACGGAGTTGCTATGGGTAACCATGTGGCACCGGTTTTAGCAAATATCTGGATGGAGCATTTCGAGGCCAACATAGATCTGCAACCATGGGCAGTGAAATTATGGAAGCGGTATGTCGATGATGTCTTCTGCGTTATGAGAGGTGGCAAGCATGAAGTTGAGCAATTACTCGAGTATCTCAATTCCATTCATACTAAAGTCAGATTCACATATGAATTGGAATCGGAGCGTAGTTTGCCTTTTCTGGACGTAAAGGTGATAGGTCGAGATGATGGTTCTTTGGCGCACACTGTCTATAGGAAACCCACACACACAGACAGGTATTTGAACGCTCTGTCTCACCACCACCCCCGGCAGCTTCAGTCTGTGGTTAATTCTCTAAAGAACAGAGCACATGACCTTTGTGACCCTGAATTTCTGGAAATTGAGTTATCGCACGTTCAGGAGGTTCTGAAGAGAAATGGCTACATAATGAAGAGACGGCAACCCAGACGAATACCGAGGAAGAAACATTCAGATGTTGTGAGGCGACCAGCATTTTTGCCTTATGTCAGGGGTGTAACGGACAAAATAGGTACGCTTTTGAATAAGTATTCCATACCAACCGTTTATATGCCGTTATCAAAGGTGGCAGGGTATCTAAGGTAGCCTAAGGATGTTTTACCTTATCACACACCGGGCGTTTATAAGATCGATTGCAGCAGCTGTGGTAGTTCCTATATTGGGGAAACTAAACGCACCATAGCGGAAAGGGTCAAAGACTATATCACGGCTGTTAAAAAGCGTCAAACGAATAAGTCTGCTGTGGCCGAGCATTTGTTGGAGACTGGACCTAACCACTGGATTGAGCTCTAGAACCCGAAAGTCCTCTCAACCGAGCGTATACATCATAGCCGAAAAGTACGTGAAGCCATTGAGATTAAGAAACATCGGAATTTTAATCAAAATGAGGGGCAAGGAATCTCGTCCGCGTGGAATCCCGTTATTTACAAATGTAAGCGTGGTGAAACATCCATTTTAAAGCCATTGGATGTTGTGAGTGTTGTATGTAGACCTAGTGACAACCCTAGCCTAGAAGTGAAAAAAGCTTAATTGTCGTTACAAAACTGACATCGAAATTAACTTTTTTGTGAGAGTTAAGCTAATTGGGTGTCCCTAGAAGTGAAAATGCCCGGATACCAGCCGTACTGATAGTTCGAGACTTGCGAATGCGCATGCAAATGCGGGGTGTGCGGGCGGGTGAGCCGCGGCGTGACCCCGCGGCCCCCGCGGAAGTAACTTCACAATTCCTTCCGTTCAGGCCACGCGGCTCATCGGTGAGCCTTTTAATGAAACTCGAGTTTTTATGACGTTTAAGCTAGTATCTCTTAATCTATTTTGCTAAATATAATATTCTGCATCCAAAATGACCAAAATCACATTTTTGAGAAAATAGCCCATTACTCGATTTCACCATGGCCTCAACGGAAATATCGTGAAGGCTCACCGGTGAGCCGCGTGGCGTCCAACGTGTTAAAAGAATTCACAAAACGCAAAAGAAAGGACAATCGGCGTTTTAATCAAAATAATAAGGCTCTGCTAGAAGGCTAATAGTTTGTTAAGCGTCGTAACGCGCGCTTAATGGCTATAGCAATAACAGTAACCGTGAAAAATAATGCGATGCTGGATACTGGTTAAGGGGGGGATGGGCTTAAAAAAAGAAATATTGCGGTGTCAGTATGATTACTCAATTATATGGGTGGCTCGCATATGTCAGCCAGTCAGAAAAGAGAGGTATTCCCAAGTATACACCTGCCGTGTGTATTGAATTTCGTAAATTCGTGCAACTGTTTTAGTCACACTGATAATGCCTTGGAGAGACACATAGGTACCTACTACCTACTCAGATTTTACGTGTAAAATACAATTATCATCTATAAAAATTGTCATAAGGTCGGCCTCTTTCTCACACATGTATGACACATAAGTGGAGACGAAGACATCAAATGACAGAATAAAAATACTTGAATACAGTCGCGACGCTTAGAACGCCGTTTGATTCCATGTTAAGGTGGATTTACACCAAACGAGCGAATTCTCATTTTATCCCCCACTTGACGAAATCAACGAATTTCGACGAATTACCTACGTTTTGTATAGCGCACGAATTTCGTAGAGTGGGGATAGATTGAGCATTCACTCGTTTGGTGTAAATCCACCTTTAGGTACAGTAATTACATTGTAATGAGTACCTATCATTATACAAATTGTCGTAATATATTAGGAGTACATATGTATTGCTCTGTTTTATCATATTATTTTAGATTACCTAGGTAACGCATTTATTTTATCGCCTTATGGTAATGGCAGTAAGAATACATCTGTCACCATCACCACCCAACTATTTCCGTGGGTGTTGTAAGTCTAAAGGATCGAAATGTTAATTAAATTCATTACAACTATATGCAGCAGTGGACTGAAACAGGCTGATGAAGTGATATTATTTATTTAAATATTTTATCTGTTGACATGTGCATATTGTAAAAAAGAAAGGTTTTGATTTGATGATTTAAAAAACATTTAGTCGCTGTAAATACAGCGCCCTCTATAGCGAATTCAATGCAAGTTGTTGTTGTTGTTGTGTGGTAGACACACGTCTTTGAGTGGCTTAAGGTTGTAGTACCTTCGGAACATTAAGTACAGATGTCGCTAGTGATTAGTTTCACAATACCATTGACTAAATTCGCTGTGATGAAGCACGTTGGACCGGCAATCCAGAAGAAGCGGGTTCGAATCCCGTGACTACCAGAGTCAATCGCAGTTTTTTTTTTTTTATGGTAAGCACATCTGTTACAACATTGTAGGATTATCGCTGTAAATAGTTAATTTAGAATTTAGTCGTTGTCTCCTTAACACAAACGGACTCGGTATGAAATATGGAAAGCTTATGTTTCAAAGAGATTAATAGTTCGATTAAATTAACGTTGAGAGTTTAGAAACGCAATATTATTGGTAAAATTTACTGGCAGTTTTATCTTTATAGAGGTTACGAGTTCGCTGCGGATTTAGATTAATACCTAAATTAATGAAAATTTTATTAATATTGAGCTTCGGTACGTATAAATAAATTAATACCATAACTAGGTTTTCTAACTGGGCATAATTTGCAAGACTTTGGTTTTAAGATTTATTGTTTGTCATTAAAAACAAATTCTCACTTACAAGAAAAACTTAATTTAAAGGTTAACAACTTTACAACGTACTTTTACTTAAAATTAAGACTTATTTGTAACTAAAGTTTCCATTCGTTTTGTGTTTTAACCGATACCTAGTTACACAGCGGATTGATTAGTAAATAAATAAATTTGTTTCAAGTAGCTTGAAACAAACAACTTCTTTTCGCAGAAATGCTGCTCTACTATAGTCAGTCTCTACTTGAACACTCGGACAACTTCAAAAATGCTGCTCTACACTATAGTCAGTCTCTACTTGAACACTCGGACAACTTCAAAAATGCTGCTCTACTATAGTCAGCCTCTATTTGAACACTCGGACAACTTCAAAAATGCTGCTCTACTATAGTCAGTCTCTACATTAAAACGAAAAGTGTGACCCAGAAGAACGTAACCTACAGTCTCAGCGTTAAATACTTTGTAACAGCCAAAGTACTCAAATGGTTCGGCACGTCATAAATACTAAACATAATAACTATGCTGACTGTACGTACATTTGTCTTATACATATAACATATAACTATACCTCATTTTGTTTAGAAGTACAGTGCATAAACGCTCTCCATACTTCCTCGATTCTTAACGTAATACGTGTAAACCTCTTTAGTTTAAAGAGTAATGTATTAAAATAAGTATAGGCACCTGACTCTAGTGTTAAACGTTTACTGCCTTACCATAAAATAAGAACGTCGTAAGTGTCTGTTGGTGTACTAAAGTAGATTGATGTTGAGTAATTCCACTTCAGAAGTAAGATGCCTTCTACACTCAAATAGCCTCCGTAGCCTAGTTGGTAGTGACCCTGCCTACGAAGCTGGAGGTTCCGGGTTCGACTCCCGGCGAGGGCAGTATCTCGGGCACTTGGTAACCGATGACCTGCGTGATGACGCAGATATCGAAAGGGAGCGTAGAGCCCTGGCCGTCAGGGCCAATATGATCGCCCGTAGGTTCAGCAGGTGTACAGCGCAGGTTAAAATAACACTTTTTCGAGCGTACTGTACGTCGCTGTACACCTGTAGCCTATGGACGAGGTACACGCAGCGTGCTATGAATGCCCTGCGTGTACAGTACAATAACGCATTCAGGGTATTGTTGCGGCTGCCGCGCTTCTGCAGCGCGTCGGGCATGTTCGCGGACGCGCATGTGGATGGGTTTCATGCGACCCTGCGCAAGCGCTGCGCCGCGGCGCTCCGCAGAGTGCGCGACAGCCGCCACAGTCTCCTGGCCGTTGTGGCAGGGAGATGGGACAGTGCCCTTGTCAAGCACTGGACCTCCCAACACCTAAGCTTAAGTACTAACATAGTCATTTAAGTAATTTTGTAACTAACACTATATGGATTCTTATAGTCTGAAATAAATGATTTTTATTTTTATTTTTATTTTTATTTTATTTTTATTTTATTATTTGTGTAGGTATTTATTAATGACAAATATTTGTTCCTTGGTCATGGCTGTCTATGTATTTAAGTATCTGCAATCTGCATGTATCTTTCTATTATATAGTATACATATATCGTCGCCTAGTACCCACACCACAAGCCTTAATTGATCTTGTACCATGGGACTAGGTTGATTTGTGTTAGATGTCCCAAGATATTTATTTATTTATTATTATTTCAAAAAATAGGGTTGCCTATTTTAGTCCACTGCTGAACATAGGCCTCCCCTTTGGATCTCCACATATACCGGTCGGAAGTGACCTGTATACACCGTCTTCCGGCGATCTTCATAAGTTCGTCGGTCCATCTTGTGGGTGGACGTCCTACGCTGCGTTTGCGTCGTATGTCTTATGGCTGAAATTATGATGACAAATAAGTGTAGGTTGTTGATAAATACAAATTTAAGTGGTTGGAGTTGGAACGCCCCTTGAAAAATCACACACTATTCATAAATTATAAGATGTGCTAGTGAACCCTACCAATGCTCCGAGGAGAACCGTAATTATGTATATCCTCCCGGTTGGTGAAACTACTTTAGATCTAGGGAATGATAAAAAATACGCGTACCTAGCAATGAACAATTTGCAAAACATTCTCAAAATTACTTAAAATCTTTGGAAATCCTGAGAAAATTACCATACCTCTGATAACATTCTCTTTCAATTGAAAGAATATTACGCTATGCTTTCAACAGGTTGACGATCGCCACCTTTGACGTTTGAGTTACTACATTCAGTACATACTGGTGACTGTATTAACTCATCAAGTGTCATAGAAATTGGCCCAAAGTCTTAGCAATAAATGTTCGAAGAACAATACCAAATAATTTTCATGAGAATATTCTCAATTTCGAAAACTTCTCGTCGGTGGTGTATTGCTAGTTACCTACGACAGTGCACATGTAGTTGCCGATTTCTAAAGGAGCATTCAGACCAAACGAGCATTCGCTATTTTACCCCCCACTCTACGAAATCCGTTCGTTACACAAAACGTGATTCGTTGATTTCGTAGAGTGGGGGATAGAATAGCGAATGCTCGTTTGGTCTGAATGCACCTTAAGAATGAACATTTAACAGTTTAGAAATGAACCTTATATTTATGACGTTAAGCCTATCGGAAAAATGGTAAGAACCCTTACATAATAAATAAGTTAAGATTAATCTATAACTGTCAAAAGTTCATTCATAGAAATCGGCACCTATAGAGTGGCAGATTTTGGAAGATAAACCGTGCCTGCCGAACTGCCGGACATCGTTTTACCACACTAATATAGAACCTTTTAAAAAACGAAAATATATACTTTTTTTTCAATCAATTTATTGTCAAAACTACAATTTATGTACATAGATTAAATCTAACTAATCTACTTAACCTAACCTATATCTAAGATTGGCCCTTGTGGCATTGTACCGAGGATGCTGGCGGCATTTCCTCGCTGTATCGCAATACTGATGCGTTCTGCGAGGAAGTCGCCAGATCTTCGGTATTTAGTTACATCAACCAGACGTTTCGCGATCTCAGCAAACAATTTGCGTGCGCTGGGGCCCCATGAACCTAAAGTTTCTACGCCAAACGGTACAAAATCGTATATACCATATATTATATACCATTTTACGTAAACAACTAATTTCAAAGTAATAAAGTCAACTTCAAGCAAATTGACTCTGCCACAACCAGATGGCTTATGATGGTCACGCGTTTGCCGTTTTTCGTGCTAGTCGTCACTTTCGCACTTGCCTACTTGTTAGAACCTGACGACAACAACGAGAAACAATTGAACACGGGAGTCACGGGACCATCGCACGCTCTGATATACGCAGATAGCTGGTATTTGCAGTAATAGACGATACGTCCTTTAGAAATCACATTGGGTTGGACGAGGTTCTGTGTTCCCACTAGTCGGTTACGACATTCTGGTGTCGCGGGGGTGCGGTATTGATGGAGGGGCGTGAGCGGCGCAGGCGCTGCGAGATGGCAGATAGCCGGCGCGGCGAGGAGCTGATCACACCACCTTTGTATGGATGAATCCCGGGACACGGTAACCTACGGACTTTTTTTTATTTTTTTTTGTTCTCCCCTGCGAAAATAATAAAAGAAAAAAGCCTAGTTGGTCCTCGTCTATGAAACTGGAGGTTCCGGGTGCGAATCTTGGCGAGGGTATTTGTGTGTTTATGACAATATTTTTTTTTATAAGTATATTGAAGTGCTTATCTGTATAGCGTGTATTTTTGATATTTCCTCAAAGCGTAGATTTTAGTACGTACTATGAATTAACAAAACGATATAGCAAGGTATTTTTTTTATGTGACGAAGGTAGATAACTGAGCTCTCAGCCTACCTGTATGCTTAGCACATGATTGTCGCGAGAGTATCTCGCCGCGAGATAGGCTATCCGTCCCTCTTTTGTTAATATAGCTAGTAAAGGACGGGAGATCTATCTCGCGGCGACATACTGTCTCACCAATCATGTGCTAAGCCTACTGATCTGAAGCAGGAACTAAGGTTCATGGACATAGCGATCAAAAATTCGCCTATGCGCTGCCTACCCTGAGGACTTAGATGGATTGCCTCTATTTATGCCAGTAATTACACCGGCTATATTACCCCGGCTATATTAGTAAGTACCTATCACTAAAACATCTTTATTATATGAAAATTTAACGAGCAGCAATTTATATCGCTGTTTCCACGCTTAGTACCTACAACCATAAGTTGTATGTTGTATTTAAGCTTGCCGTAGGATTATGATATTTAAACTTAATCAGAAATCAATGGGGTATTTAACCCCTCCATCGATTCAAGTAATTTATAATCCCCAATAACAACGTGCGGTATCGGAGGGGTAATTTCTCAAACACACACCTCTTCGACGCAAATTAAATAGCTGTTCCTTATTAAATGATAACGAATGCTTCGATCACAATAGGTCGTGATTCGTGATACCCTGGGGTTAATGACCTTCACATCAACAGTCTGGCTTGCTACCACGAACACCGAAGTTCGTAAATTTCTGGGATTTGTCTTTGTCACTCCACTCCAACGAGGCGTCATTACGGTGCATTCAGACCAAACGAGCATTCGCTATTCTAACCCTCTACTCTACGAAATTCGATCGTGACACAAAACATGATTCGTTGATTTCGTAGAGTGGGGGATTGAATAGCGAATGCTCGTTTGGTCTGAATGCACCTTTAGAGTGGCAGAGAAAAATCCCCGAAATTTGCGAACTTCGGTAGGTATTTGCGGTAGAAGGTCTGTTTTAGTCCACTGCGGGGCAAAGGCCTGTCCAATTACTTATGCGTATGGATGCAATAGGAGGTTATACCCATAATCACTTTACTATTTAGACAATTTACTATTTAAATCGGATTAGCTCGTAATTCTGATTCGAATGAGGACAAACACGTCTAGATTTGGAAGAATCAGGTTTTTGGCTTATTTTTTGGAAAACGCCCAGTTTCTGGAAGCGATAAGTGGCCATGAAACTTTTCTTTTCTGTTACATATGTATGAAAATCAGATAATAAAACACGAAAGTTTCATACAAACTTATAGGATAAATATTTTAGGGAAAGATGCAGCTAAGGCTTAGCATCATATCCTCCATCAGACTACCAATTTCGATCTCTTTGTCACCTCAACGAAGGCGTCATTAGAGTGACAGACATAAACCCTCGAATTTTGCGGATTTTGAAGTTTCTTGTAGTTTTGTGTTTTTGTTTCTTGTGAGTCAATGATTTTTCAAGCAGGAAGATCAATATGTTAAGAAAAATCAAAAATTATAAAAAATATACTGGATGTCATATACCAAAGAAAAAATGACCAAGATCACCAACGTCCGAGGTGGGAATCGAACCCGAATTCGCGGCTGATGCCTGCACCGCTCGGTTTTTCGTTTGGTATACCTATGACATATGATTTAAAACTACTTCGAGGAATAGAGATTGCTTACATTTAGCTTCCGATGGTGCAGTCATTCGACAAGAGGACGCAGTTAAATTTTTGGGTGTTTGGGTAGACTCTAGTCTGAACTGGAAGACCGAGCTTGCGTCCATTGTTAGCTCTGTAAGTTCTGCGTGCTACGCACTAAGGACTCTCAGGGAGGAGACAACACTGCCTCAATTAAAGATGGTATACCATGCGCTAGTAGAGTCGAAGCTAAGGTACAGCATAAAATTTTGGGGTAACAGTTATCTCTATAACATGCAATCTGCCTTCATTGCACAAAAGAGAGCAATTCGGACCATAGCCAGGATATCCCAGACAACCTCGTGTAAGACTTATTTCACCGAGTTCGAAATTCTTACTGTCCCTAGCTTATATATCCTTGTTGTGCTCAGTGATTTAATAAAACATCTGGGAAGTATCGAAACGCCAGAAGATAGAAAAAAGCGACTAGCAACAAGGAGAATGGACTTGCCGCAAACCGTTGATGGCAAACTTAGGGTTGTTAAGCACTACGCAGGCTATCAATCCATTGTTCTCTTCAATAGGTTACCATTGGAATTGAAATCCGTCACTAGTTTGCACCTCTTTAAAAATAAATTAAAAGCTTTTTTGGTAAGGAAGTGTTTCTACTCTGTGGAGGAATTCATGACACATCATTTAGTGCAGACATATTAGGTTCCTTGTAAGTAATCTTAAGCACTTAGGACATTTAGTATGAATAGGATTATTAGTTGTGTATAAAAAATTGAATTTGTCATTAATTAATTAATTTTTAACTGTTTGACATTGAATATTATTTATTTGTTGTATTTTTTTTTCTTTTAATTTTATTATTTTTTGTAAATTCTGTTGTATTATTATTATTAAGTTAATTTGTAAATTATTCGTTATTATAAATTCACATACAATGTATATTGTTCCTTGAATAAATGAAAATGAAATGAAATGAATGAACATGTAATATTTATAATTTATATAGTATTAAGTAATGTGACTACTGGAGAAAAAATAAAAGTTCAACTCAAAATATTTTGTCAATACATAATTTGATTGAAGTTTTCACATCAACTTCAAGAATCAAAAACTCGAGTGGTCATAATTTAATCAGAGACGCAGAGAGAAAAAACTCCAACATCCGCATCATTGTATTACCTATTATCTCTCAAATTGATCCCGTTACACAGTCCCTAAACGTTTTAATCACCCGAAACACCTTTAAAAACAACTCAAACGCATTAAGATCTTAATTAAATTATAACAAAAACCAATTTGTAGAGGGCAACAACTTAGATTAGCTGGCAGAAAACAAATGCCAAGGTTTAAAAAAAAGGACCGTATTCGAATACCTCAGACTTGTGGCAAATTGAAAACGACGCGCTTGCTCTCGAAGGTAATAATAAATTCCCAAATAATAATAATTCATAAATAATAATCGTGGAGGAACGAAAATAAAAATATACACGTCGAAATAATAAAGGATTCGGGCGCGCAGGCGCACACGGGGCGGTTTCCGTAACTATGTCGGAGTCAGACGACAGGTTTTTGAAATTGGAGCGCTCAGTTATCAGTGCTCTAATTCGATGTAAAATTGTTTCCGAAATATTTAGTGGTGCTTGTCAGTTGTTGTCACGAAGTGTTTGGCAGTTTTGAGGCCGAAAACGTCCTAAACCAATAATTATTTTACAAGAATTGGTATTGTTTCCCTCGGAAGATTTCGATCGAGTTTGAGAGATTTTCAATTAGGAATTGAGAAAATGATTTCTTAAGGAAGTTATCAGATATCTGTATACCTATTTCAATCAAGTGAAAGAGTTGTAAGGTCGACGACAACCTTTACAGTATTTACCTATGGGATGATTCGAAAATAGGGACAAGATGGTTTTTAATCTGGTTGGTTGAAAAACTGAGGAACATCGCAAAAAAGTTTGACTTGTTTTGAAATCGGTATTAGCAAAGGATTGCAAGGTTCAAAACAAAGTCTCAAAATTTTGGCGCCGAGCGTGTTCCAAAATCATAACCTACCCTTTTGCAGTCGGGAAACAAAGGCCAAGTCCATTATTATGCAGATGAACCGGCCCGTGTGCCCAGCGCCGCACATAAAATTGTTTTTTCCAACGAGAGCTATAATTAGGCGATCCGTTTTTGTTTGGCCCACATTTCCCGATCCTCTAATTTTTACGTTTTTTGCCGCTCCTTTTGTAGTCGTTAATATGATTACATGTTGAGATGATGGCTTCATACGTGTTTTAGGTTATAACTTAATTTGGCCGTGTTGCTTATTTGTTTTTTTATTCGACTTCCTGAGAGTCTGTCGTGGGTTTTTTGTTGTTGGTCGTTAGGTGTAGGTGATTGAATGTGATGGTGGGCAAATTGTCGGTTGCGTTTCGTTTCTATACGAGGGTTTATAGCGTCACGTAGCCGGCTCTATGTGTTTTGATGCTCAAATTGGATTGTAATCTGTTAGTTAACTGTTTTTGTGCTAGCGTGTTGTTGTGATTGTTAAGATTTTTGGGCATTCTTTGATCTAGAATTGATGATAATTAACTAGACAAGGGATTTCTCACTCGTATCTTTCCTTTCGGTTCTCTCATTGTTCTTTATTCTGATATCAGTGTTTTGGAAAACATGTAAAAATCACTTTATTTCATAACAATCACAGTTCTATAATTTCATATTTCTTTCAAGGAAACTTTTCATAATTACACAGATATTTGATTATTTATCTACATTAGCTATACCATTTCCTGACAATTCAAACAACTATAAACGCTTAAGTACAAATTATATAAAAACCAGAGCTTTCCCAAAAACACTACAGTTTAAGAGCGAATAAATGAAATCAATACTAAATTAGTTTGTACCTTGTTCTGGCTTGAAAGTTGAAACGTGAGTGTAAGTGTTAAACGAATTCGCTGCCGCTCGCATCGCACGTACAACGCCACCAGTCAACTGAACATTGGTCGCTCTTATTGCAATATGCATAAAGGCGATGTATAGTCAAGTAATTGTTGGCTTCTATACTCTCTAATTGCGACGGGTGACGAGTAAATTAGCCCGCGGAGTTGCACGAACTCGGCTGACGCGCTTCCGAGTCACGGACGGTCAAAGTGACTTTTGGTGTCTTGGCTAGTAGAGAAATCACATGATCATCATCATGATATATGAGAACACTGCCAGCTATGCTATTCTCTTATTCACATATTCGACGCTGCGTTCGTCAACGAGCTCGACGTCGAGACAGCCGTGTCTAAAATCCTAGCTGTTTTATTTGACATTAGGAATCGAGACTGTGAGCGAGACTGTGGGCGAGTTCGTCGCTGTTTTTCGTTATTAGAGAATACAAAGTTCGTACATTAAACGTCAAACTCTCGACGCAGTGTAGTTCCAGCTCACGCCGCATTCGTCGCCGAGCACTAGTATCGTTTAAAGTATATTAGTGAATACCATTTTTAGGCTCCACGCTGTCGCAGCGCTGACACAGCGCTGACAACAAGGCGGTTTCCTTAGTGAATAACACTGCAGATGTTAAGCCTCTCCTATTAACTGTGCGTATGACGCATTAGTAGGTAATGCCCATAATCGCCACGCTGGACAAGCGGGTTGGCGATTGCAGTAGTGCGTCCACTCTGATGAATTGAAGATGCTGCTGCCCATCATCGACATCTTGAAACGAATGGTCAGTGGGATCTTGTAACTCTATTTTGAAGCAGCTATGCTCAACCGATTAAGCTGAAATTTTGTAACATGTCATTTGAAAAACCATGCAATATAATTATCATATAGATACTGGTTGACGTAACTAAAGACCGAAGAGCTGGCGACATCCTCGCACAACGCATCAGTATTGCGATACAGCGAGGAAATGCCGCCAGAATCCTCGGTACAATACCACAAGGGCCAATCTTAGATATAGGTTAGGTTAAGTAGATTAGTTAGTTTTAATCCATGTACATAAATTGTAGTTTTGTAAATAATTATAAAGAAGCATACCTGATATTGGAGTCGCAAGGTGCCTATAGGAACATAGGACCGAAACGCGTATCTCTATCAAGTTTGAGCTCGTTTTATTGAGAGATGAAATGTCGAAGAAAGCTTGTATCAAAAATGTACAAAAACTGTTTTTTACTGGAAACTATATCCACCTACTTATCCAGCAAGAAATACACAGAGTTCGTGCTCAAACTGTAAAATATGTAATAATCAATGCAGTTGCATCTAAATACATCAATTTCAAGTACTGATCAATTACATATTTCCTAGAAGTCCGAGGTGCCGCCACAATTACATAACCTCCAATTTGTTCATGTAATCCCGAGGTCTGCGTGAATCTAAATCAATTTTATTGGCCCACGGTTAGCACTGCATACTTGTTAAGTAATTATTAACCGGCCAACTGATATAGACCTTCCGTTTCCAGAACCAGCTAAAATAATAGCCAAAGAGATTAAGAGGCATTCAATTTGTTTTATTTTTTTTTATTTTAATTATGGAAAATCTACATTCAAGCAAACTCTGCACTAAGCAAATTTGAAAATGTAGGCGCTTGAGGATTTCTGTGAAAATCCATTTTTAAGGCAATTCTCCGAGCGTTTCAAATGTTTTAATCGCTATGACATCGGTGGCAGCTTTATCACACGAATCCCTTGGGGGATGTATGAATTTTTGGATATCTTGGTTGACGTAGTTGACAGCTACCAAGATATCCAAAAAAATACAATACAATACTCTTTATTGCACACCAAAATAACAGTAGAATAACAGATATACAGTGTTACAAGTACAGGTATTACAATGGGCGGTCTTATCGCTAAAAAGCGATCTCTTCCAGACAACCTTAAGGTAGCGGTATAAAAACAGTTTAAACATAGAGTAGGTGGTGCTAAAACAAAAGACAAGTAACGAAACACGATAACTAAAGTACACTTTACTAAACTTACTAAAAAAATTATATACTTACGGAAATCGGATAATAATATTACCAGTGTTGCCAACGAAGTCACGGGGGTTGAAATGCTCAAAGAAATGCCCTTTACGTGCCATGTCTATCCCGGATATTAGCGACTATCTATACCGACGCCATAATGTCGATCAATGTGTAGTCATGCGAATTCGTTTTCTGTAGCCCTACCATATAATTGAGTGGCGGCCACGTACCGGAAGGCGTAGCGTGGGTAGGCCCTCCACAAGGTGGACTGATGACCTGGTGAAGGTCGCAGGAGTCCGCTGGATGCGGGTGGCGCAGGACCGGTCATTGCGGCAATCTTTAGGGGAGGCCTATGTTCAGCAGTGGACGTCTTTCGGCTGATATGATGATGATGATGAGCACTACCATGAGTTGCCGCTACGTTATTAACGCGCGTTTACTTGCTATCCATCCCGCTCGTACTTGCGTACTCGTTGTTGGCGCGAGCGAGCCGGATAGAAAGTAAAGGCGCGTTAATAGCGCCTCGGCAGCTCATGGTATGGCTACTGTTCTTTTACGTTCTACATCTAAAGGTGCACAGACTAAACGAGCATTCGCCGTTCTATTCCCCACTCTACAAAATCAACGAATCACGTTTTGTGTAGCGATTGAATTTCGTAGAGTAGGGGGTTAAAATAGCGAATGTTCGTTTCGTCTGCATGCAACTTTAGATATTGTTCTTCCCTTGATACTTTTCATTCATTTATTATTAAAGGTTTCATTTTTTTGCGCTTTTTGACATTTCCTCTAACTAACGTTGTACCGAGGAGAAGTTTCATAAGTTGCGAAACTTGCATAGATACGTATAATGTTCTCGGGAATCTCAATTTAGCAAATAATCTAATCAAACCAAGACCGTACTAGATACATACCGTATGAGTTATATTTACTGCCTTGTTTACTTATTTACGCTTTTAAATAATTATTTATAACACATTTTTATAAGTTCTCTTGGAGACATTCTCTATGAGAACTTACTCTTAAATTCTCA
Source organism: Thaumatotibia leucotreta (assembly GCA_025490895.1). Classification (NCBI taxonomy): domain Eukaryota; kingdom Metazoa; phylum Arthropoda; class Insecta; order Lepidoptera; family Tortricidae; genus Thaumatotibia; species Thaumatotibia leucotreta. The sequence goes on along the minus strand of JALPQI010012530.1, from coordinate 25,286 downwards.
TGAAAATTCTAGGAAATTTCCGAGTATATTCCCGCAATTTTCGGAATGTTCTGCAACTTATAGATTGCTACCTCCAACCAGTCTCATAATATTCTTCTTCTAAGATATTCTTTGCTTCATTCATTATTGGAGGGTATCGGACTCTTAAAAGGATTTCGACTCAGATCTTTTTAAACTGGTGGGTTGCGCCGGAGTGTATGATAATTTTTAAATCGGTGCCGTTCGATGAAAAATTGATTTCGGTTGATACGGTTTTGATTATATGGTCGGCCGTCGTTAGATACCATTATTTGGCTACAGGCAGTTAGTTTAGAAATAAAGTGACTGCATTTTAGTTGGAGCCGTTCGAAATTATGCCTTAGATGGATTCTGATTAGATTCAATAAGAAATTAAACATATTTTGACTTAAAACGCTTACGTTCTGGCATGTTATTAGAGTGTTCTGGCCTTGTTAGTAACAGTCCTTTCTGTTATTGAAATTCCAGTCACTTAAGCTTTTTTAAATCATGTTGGATGAATTGTTTCAATGTTTTTACCGCTTGTGGTTATTTATGGAGCATTTATCTGTGGCCTCTGATAACATAATTTGGTATAAGTTTTAAATGAATTATTTTAATGAACGTGAAGGAAAGTTTATACCGTCCTACGCATTCCTATAATGTGCTACCCATTAGGTACTATTATTCAGCCTTTAAGGCTTTACTTTTATAACTCTACTATGTATACTATGTTGAAAAACTAAGAATTGATTATTTACATTTACGGATTTGGCCAAAACGGAAGACCAGGGGCCCGTTTCTCGAAAGCTTGTAACTTGTAATACAAGTGGAAGTCTCTTTTTGACACTATTAATTAGATAAGGATTTCCACTTGTATTACAAGTTACAAGCTTTTGAGAAATAGGCCCCAGCGCTGGCCCTGCTGGCAAAATGGTGAGTTTTGGCCATTTCGGAACAAAATTTCGTGTTTACAGTTTTGTTTTGTTTCTACTGTGTTCTTGTCTCGAATGAACGTTTTTTTCTTTTCTTTATATTTATTTAAATATACCTAAAACATCAGACTATACAGGGTGTTACACGAGCAACTGAAAACTTTGAACGAGGTGATTTAGTAGATTATATTGAACAACTTTTACTATGGAGCTTACCAAGAAAAAAAAATGGCTCTTTCATACAAAATATCGGCATCGGTCGGTCAAAATGTATGAAATTGAATTTATTTTTTAGATTTCGTGATTGGTCCCATAGTAAGAGTTATTCAGTATAACCTACCAAGTCACCCTGTTGAAGGTTTTGGCTCGTGTAACACGCTGTATAGGCTACGGAGGTTGACAAAAGACGTCCAGGCAAGCAATACCAATTGTAAATCATCATCATCAGCCTATGATAATCCACTGCTGGACGTAGGCCTCTCCTATTAAGCGTATAAACGCATTAGGAGGTAAATGCCCATAATCGCCACGCTGGGCAAGTGGATTGACGATCGCAGTAATGTGTCCACTATGATGACGCTGCTGCCCATCATAAATCTTTTATCAAATAATGGCTATCGTATAGGCTACGGAGGTTGACAAAAGACGTTCAGGCAAGCAATACCAATTGTAAATGCCGACCATCAATCGATGATATAGTAGCCACTTTGGCCAGAATTGGCCCAATAAAAAGGTAACCTCAGCTGTTAAGCATAATAAACAACAATAAATGATATTATATGGCTTTATAAAGGTAATGGTCGGTAATGGTCGATAATGGGCGAGCGTGGTAAATCATGGCGATTGACTGTGAAGTTGATTGGGTCGGCTACGAACGCTTCCGCGTGGATTTATTGGTTTATGATCTTTGGTTATAGTTTTACTGTGTGAATATAACCGAATACATCATAAAAAGACCTCAGGGGTAGCAATGTACCGAGAAGTAGTTTCATAAGTTGGGAAACTTCTATAGAGAATGTTCTCGGCAATTGGAATTTTACAAGTAATCTAATCATGCCAAAATCGTTGTATATACAATACATGCCTTTTAATGTATATTTTATGCCTTGTTTACTGAATTGTGAAATACAATATTCCTCATTTTAACGCTTTTTTAAAATTCTCATGGAAATATATTGATTTAAACTTTCACGATTATCACTCATATTTTAAAGACAAACGGGTCTTAAAATATGAGATTCTTATGGAAACATTCTCAATGAGAACTAACTCTTAAATTCTCGTGAAAATTTTCTGAAATTTCCGAGTATATTCCCGCAATTTTGAGAATATTCTGCAACTTGTACATTGCTACTCAGGGCCCTCAGGGGTTGGTAGAAATAAATGTCTGCAAGTTGCATCTTGCATGTGAATCCTGTAAAACTGCTGGCGTCCATAGGCTAGTCACTGCTGATTATCATGTGTGCTTGTTTGTCACTCCCACAAAAGTTTGGGTCCCACAACCTTACGTATGCGGAATGAGATCTGGACAGATTTTGACCAAGTAAAAATAATGGGGCAAGGATGTTTGTTTGTTAAGTTTTCCTACAGAAACTAAAATTAGAGGCAAGAAAAATGCTAACATCTGTTTTTTCCACATCAATGGATACAGTACCATAAAACTGAAGCTATACACTTTGGATTCAAGCACCTAGTTTTTATCTGGCATGAATCCTTGTTAAAATCGATATTAAGAGACATGAATGCTTGAGAAAATAATAATGTAGTAGTAGTAGTAGTAAAACATTTTATTGTACAAAAATTATAGAAAAGTACACAAAACACAAGACAATTGTACAAAGGCGAGCTTATCCCTGCAAGGGATCTCTTCCAGCTAACCTTTGAGTAGTTGACAGAAAATAATAATGTTATTATTTATTTAATATAACATTTTCACTTTTTCCAGATTTCATTCCGCATTAGTATCGATTTCCATTACAATATCGGTCACCAGCGAAAAGTTCCGTGAACGGAGTGGGTAATAATTGAATAATCGTGCGGCGTCGGAGGTGCCGTAATAACTTCATTACTACCCGGAAACTACCCGCTAGGCAATAGGGTGCCCACGACTTAACCCCGTTTTTATAAACGTCTTCTGTATGCTTAGCACATGATTGGTATGTCAGTATGTCGCCGCGAGATACATTTTCCATCTTTTACTAACTAAATGAATAAAATAGGGATCTCGCGGCGACATATTGTCGGACTAAGCCTGTGCTAAGCCTGCTGACAGTACCAACTTACCAATCTGACAAGTGTTTGTCGCTTTCGGTCTTAATAGACAAAAGAATGAGGTTATAATTTGAAAATATTTCAAACCTTCAAGAAAAGAGCCTACTCCCACCTTAAAGACCGGCAACTAGGTAGTGTTGTGAATTTAAGCGTCGAAGCTTAAACTAAAAGCCTCGAGTCGCGACTGCTGAGTCTACAAGCCTCGAACCTTAAATAAGGCCTCGGCCGTATAAGCCTTAAGTAAAAAGCTTCGTGTTAACGTCATAGAACACATAAACGGCAACGCATTTGCGACGCCTCTGGCGTTGCGGGTGTCCTGGACACCGTGTCCCTGTCCATGGGCGAATTGAATTGGAAAGTTTCAGGTATTAGTTTTTTTTTAGACATTCAATTGTACATTGTGCATATAGGGAGTATGATATTACCAATGAGATTGTTAGAAGCCCGACGCCGTAGGCGGAGGGCTTTTAATGACTCGAGTTTGTATTGTATTCCGCTTACCGACCGTGATGCATACAAAGTTTTTCATCACACTTGTGGACAAAAAAAAAGTTTTCAAACAAAATATTAGGTATTAAATGAAGTACGAACTTTTCGGAAACCCCGGGAATTCCACTTTTTTTTCTAAATTACCTCCCAAAATTTGCCCTTATATTTAAAATTTATTTATTTACGTTCCACGTCCATCGTTGAATCACCAACTTACATAATATTATGTGTGTCAAATTTCAACTCAATCGGTCTAGTAGCTTCGGAGCAAATCAAAGTTGTAACAGAGGGACAGATAGACAGACAGACACGCGGGTGATCATGGCGGGTTCCGTTTTTTCCATTTGAGGTACGGAACCCTAAAAGTCAAACCGCTGATAACGATATGAATGGTCCACGGAAAAACATGTCCAGTGCTTAAAAAAATTAGGGCAAATTCACACCTTATTCTGTTAAAATTAAGGTGGTTTTTCCTTCTGTAATTTGAATTGACTTAGACATGTTCTGTCCGTGGACCCTTCATATAGCTTGTTGTAACCCAAAAACCAGGCGTCAATGTCCTCAACTTTTGAAAGCCAAAAAACAAATGTGTAACTTTTTGTATCTGAACGCTTGTCCTTTTCCCAAGCCTCAAAGCCTGGTCACTTCACATTTCCGCGTACTAGAAAAGAGTGGGAAATGTAAAAAATTACTCCTTGTTAAGTTCGCGATGGCGCGATAGGGGTTCACTAAACCAACCCCTTTCGAAAAGCGTCGTACACATTTACATGGCTGGGCAGAAAAGGGATCTAAGAGCGATAGGCTTTTACGCTATTGTAAACGATATTTCTATACATCTGCGATGTATTGTGACGTAAGCGACAGTCGATTTTAAAGCGGGTTTTTTGACGATACCTCTCGAATATTTTTTAAGTAGTTCGGTCATTTTGAACACAGGTTTTCAGGCCTCCGTGTGCTGCCAATTTCGGAACATTTCTTGTGAAAACGATAAGAATATTAAATGTTAAGTTCTTTAATATCGTGGTTTTTGCTATCGGATATGGGTACGATGAAATTGTTTAGCGATACGCCATGTACCATATTACCGGGGTTTAATGTTTCGTTATTATTAGTTGCAGTTTCCTCATAATTTTGCTGGAAATACACGAAAATTGTGGCGGAATTGGAGCTGATAACAAGTATGCACTTACCTTTGAAGTGTTAAGCAAATATCTTTCTTCACAGCTTAGGATACTTCTCTTCCACAATCTTTTTGCTTTAGATTTTAAGGTTCATTGGTAGAGATTGCCCTGAGATATTTAATTTGCCTTTCGTACGTTAAGATTTACTTTTGTGTAACAGAGACGATACATAGATTAGATTTGTTTAGATTACACATTAACTTCTTTTGACTTAGTCAGGGCACTGTTCGTTATATGATCGTCATGACAATATCTTGGGACAGATTTTTAATGATTCAAAGTAAAATAAGCCGTAAAGTCTATAATTTGAAAATATGAGTGTAATATATGTAGGTATATAGGCTGGCAAAACTTGACACTGGAATAATGCTAATTTAAAAAAAAACGTGGGCATCAAGAGTTGGCCACTCTTGAAAAACATATTTCGAAGTTTATTTCTCGAATTTGTTTATCAGTTACCTTTTTTTAGCAACCCTCAAATACGTGTCGTACGAGCGGAGTAATAATCCCCAAAATTTCAAGGGTTTTTGCTGTACACAAGTAAAAACCCATTTGATTCTTGATCAAGCAATCACCGCCCGTAATTGAAACATTCACCGCGATCATGCCGGGAAGCCATTTTCCTTCGCACGGCACGCAACCTGATTAAATTGTTTTTCGCAGTTCATTTGTTACTGGGTGAATCAACTTTTTTCTGTCTGTTATTGCCATGGTTACGGTCACCTGAGTCACGCTAGTTTTATGCAATAGTACGCTACTTAAACTATGCAAAAGTGCAATGGGCCACCTACAAACATGGAATGGACTACATGTAACTATGTACATAATTTAAGTAGCATAATTTTGAATAAAACCACCGTGACTTAGATGACGGTAACCTTTTCAAAAATGGTCCTTAAATTTTGTTGACAAGTGTCATTCTTCGATATATTTTATCTCGCCATTGAATACCTATATTAATTTACCTACATAAGCTTTTAGGGGCATTTATTGTTCTTTTACTCCTTATATACGTATCTATCTGAACATTATTACTCTTTACCATCTTTTGAATTTTTCTTTGTCAGATGTAGTTCTACTTACTACCTATGTATAAGATAGCGATAACGATGAATTTGGTGATTTTTTAAAGTTAATGCAATAAAAGTCGTATGTAGACATTATGCTCTTGTTATTTTTAGAAAATTAATTTATTTTTGGGTTAAAATTACGCAACAAAATCCGTTTAACACATTTAATCGAATATTTGGAATAAGCAGCTCTGTCATACCGATTAAGAGTAATTAGTGACAAAGGTTTAATTATGTATACATACCTAAGTGTTTGATAGTTAAGTTGTTTGAAGTTTTCTAGCATCTATAAAATTTACATTTCAACGTTACATACAACTCCATAATCATCAACACAATCTAAAAAGAAACTTTTACGCTTTTACGAGTAAGTACTCATAGTAAGGAGAACCAGTGCTTGCTTAGTTCTATCTTCTTAACCCCAATTCATATACGTGGTATATAAAATTTCATGTAGGTACCTACACTACATTTTTTTTCGTGGTGAGTAAGTCACTACTAGAAAAATGCGAAAAATCTGGAAAAGCCTGGGTAATGTACTTAGATCGGAAGTCTTCATATTTACGACTATAAATGAAAGATTCCCGAGCTACATTCGGAAAAAATAGCAGCCAATCTGCTGAATTTGTATCGAACACATGACTCAGCCAATAAGTGTGAAGAGACATAGGTATACCAACATGCATATCTACGCATTCTGTCTATAGAAAATGGTCGTACAGTATGAGACCGCGTCCAACTTTACGCATGCTTACGCGATTCATGCTAATCGACCAATTTAAATAGTCAAAATGCGTACGCATGCTGATATACGTGTCTACACCCTAAACTAAACTATTCTCGTTATTTATATACATGTTTTAGACAATCCACAATTGTATAAACGGCGCAGGCCAGCGGGGCCCGTAATGTGGGCCGAGCACGGCGTGCACTGAACAGTGATACAAATCGGGTCGACACGCGTTCTGGCGTAATCACTTAATTATTGGGCGACACCTTAGCCCCGTAGGGCTGCCACTTTGGTAGGGTAGGGAAAATAATAACGAAGTAAAATTATACAAAGATATATTATAATTTATGTTATTGTTTATAGCCAATGAAATAAATAAATATCCTGGGTCAATCATCTTACACAAATTGATCTAGTCCCACGGTAAGCTCAATTAAAATTGTAACAACATTATTATTATAAATTACTGTATCATTGAGGTCTATACGAGTACAATGGCCGGGGTATTATGGTCTAAGGTTGTGGATAAAATATAATGAAGTCATATGAAATAAATAAAGATTTTGAGTAATAAAGTCTCACCGAGAAAGTACATTTTCTTTGTTTGCTTCAAAACTATTTCTTTCTTTGTCCTAAACTCTAGAGACAGCATTTTTTGGTGCATTATACTTACTAAGGAGTACTTACGTATCCTCAATGTGCACGGGCAATCGCTATCTTCGAGTGCATTAGTGAAGAAATACCAAATAGGATTGGAAGTGGTCGCCATGGCGGAAATAAGTCGGACTCAACATTCTTACAACTTCATTTTAGCCATGGTAATGAAACTAATTCCAAATCCTTTTCAGAAAATATTGCATCTTTTACTTTTTATCCAATTAATTAATTATGATTTGTAATAAACCATAAATATTAGATGTCATATACCAAAGAAAAAAATATTTATAATTTATATAGTATTAAGTAGTGTGACTACCTACTGGGGAAAAATAAAAAGTACAAATCAAAATATTTAGTTAATAAATAATTTGATTTGTGTTTTCGCAATACGTTGTAATAAACCATTATACTCAGAATCTTGCGCACTGTTTAATAAAATTGGGATATAAAAAGTGCCTTGAAAATTTCTCAGTTTCGTTACAATTTTTGGTGAATGTTGTTAAGTGTTGTACGAATGTTTTCTTATTTTTATTTAGGTTAGGCTGGGCAATGTAGGTACGATATTTTGTGACAAGAACTTATTTTACTTTCCTAGAGTCGCCACCCCTACCGCTACCCTACTGACCAAGCCTATTTTTATTATATCAATTTGAGGCCATTGAAGGCTTGTGTTTACGCTAATACGCTTATAATTGCGTCTTCTGATGTAAACCCACCCTTATCTGATCCAGCTTAACCTCAGTGCTAGGAAATATATTTTTAATGTCCCTCCTTAATGGTAGACTATGAATTCATTCCAATTTGATATCCTAATGGATTTCTGTGTTTATTCGAGTTTAATGAAGTTTTTAGATGACGGCAGATAAGTTATGATTAATTATGAATGTGACGCGTCGTTTATATTTATTACCTTTAATAGTTACGTGGTTTAGTGCCAGCATTACTTTAGGGGATTAAGTAATTATCGTACATAAGTACAAAACAGGCACAGAAATATATTTATCTTTGCAATTTGAAAGCGTAGGCGAGATGACAGCGAATTCTCCCCGTGAGTGTACATACTTAATATCTACATTCAACTAATTGAAACCCAAGCTAGGCCTCTTCAGAACTATTTCAAAATAACAACTAGTAAGAAATTTCAAACAATCTGATTTATAACGTCACTTTGACTCGGTTCTTGAGTGACTGATTTTGAGTGCCTAACAGATTTCGGATTTTCATAGGAGAGAGAGCTGGGATGAGGTCATACTGATCTTTCCGCATGAACACAGACAATTCGTTGTGCGCTCGCGACCACGATATCGGTACACGCTTGCGACGAAATCGCTGTTCACTCGCGACAAAACTGCTGCGCGCTCGTCTCGCTTTCAAGTCAGCTGTGAATATTTATTTATTTATTTAAAACTTGATTGCACAAAAGGAAAAAAAATGTACAATAGGCGGACTTAATGCTATGAAGCATTCTCTACCTGTCAACCTTCGGGCAAAGCAGAGAACATGTAGGCGGTGCAAGAAACAGAACAGAGCGGGTAACAGAATAATATATATTTCTAAAATATATTTTTTGGAATTTCTAATAGTTCACCCTGTCTTAATAATTGCAATTTAACCCCATTACTTACCCCCCACACGGTGGACTGATGACCTGGTGAAGTCGCGGGGGTCCGCTGGATGCGGGTGGCTCAAGACCGGTGATTGTGGCAATGTTTGGGAGAGGTCTGTGTTCACCAGTGGTCGTCTTTCGCCTGCTATGATGATGATGAACCCCCTTACTCATAAACGGCATCTCCTAACTTAACAAGTTAGGAGACGCTTATGAATAAGAGGGTAAGTGTATATGTTATTTAATTATTAATGATTTTCACTTTCAAATAATTACCGGACTAATATGACTATATGAATCAAAACGCGCACTTTGTATACACGATCGTGACTTTGTGAGTGAATCTATCTATCTGAAATCAGATGCTTGATGTTTTTATAAAATAAATGGTAAATATGTAACATGTAGAGTAGACCAAGAGCTAGGGGCTTCTTACAAATTATGCCCGCTTTCCACTGCGAACGGAGCGGAGTAATTAATGGGTCCGCTTAACTTTAACTTCTGCTGTGACTCGCAGCCGTCAACTGAATACTAGTCCTTAGCGAGCGATGAACGTGAAACGGAGCCATTAATGAGTCCGTTCCGCTCGCAGTGGATCGCGGACATTAGCATTGCGATACCTACTGCAAGGAAATGCCGACAGTACCTATCCTCGGTCTTTGTACGATACTACAAGGGCTATTTTTAGATATAAGGGGTGATTAGTTCGATTTAATTTATGTAGTCCGAAGAATCGCCAGGTTGAAGTGGCAGTGGGCTGGCCATATTGCCCGGAGGACCGATGACCGGTGGGGTCGGCGTGTTCTCGAGTGGCGACCACGCACTGGACGGCGCGGCGTGGGAAGGCCCCCCACAAGATGGAGCGACGACCTGGTGAAGGTTGCGGGTGTCGAATGGATGCGGACTGCTCACGACCGATCTTTGTGGAACTCTCTGGGGGAGGCCTATGTCCAGCAGTGGACGTCAATTGGCTGATGATGATGATATAAACTCTCTATATATAAAGATTGTAAGCATTTGAGATGTGGGTCTGGAGACGGATGGAAGGCATAAGATGGAAGGATAAAGTAACGAATGAGGAGGTGCTGCGTAGAGTGGATGAGAAGAGAACAATCATGAACACCATCGAAGTAAGACACGGAAAGATGATTGGACACTTGATTCGTCACGACCATCTTTTCAAAACCATCCTTGAGGGCAAGATAGAAGGTAGAAGAGGGAGAAGCAGACCAAGACGAAGCTACATGGACCAAATGATGGAAAGAGCAGAGGTGGTGTCGTATCAGCGTCTCAAAGTGCTAGCACAAGATAGAGAGGGCTGGAAGTTACTCCACCGACAAGAGAATATCTCTTAAGTTTATGATGATGATGATGATGATGATATAAACTCTACTAAATGTCAATTCTATCAGGTTTAACGTGATTTAACATTAAATGAATTAATCTATTTTTTCAGCAATAAAAGCACTATCCTGAGCATAAAACATAAAAGTAACATTTGGTAGCATAATAACTAACGCCTTAAAAAGATGGACGGCCGATAACCCCAAATGAAAAGTGGCCAAACCGAATTAAATCATTCCAGACGCCTCGGAATCATTTCGAAATGAATATCTTCATTTACATACGTCGTAATTACTGGATATTTAGTGTATAATTCATGAGTTATTAGCGTTCTTGTTTATTTTACGGTGCATGAACAAGCTGGTGAAGGGAAATTGAAACTAGTTGAAATAAATAGGTATTCAGACAAGTTTATGAAATTTATGAATACATTGACTTGTTTGATAATCTACAGTTACCGGTACCTAATACGGTACAGTAGGCTTACTTAACTTCGATATTCGTTGTCGAGCATTTGTCTCTGTCACTCCAAACAAGAGATCATCGAAGTGACAGAGATAGATGAACAAAATTTTCAAATTTCGAAGGTCTCAGGCCTGCTATCGCGAACACCGACCGAGTCTGCCTGCGACCACGGGTGTAACGTCATGCCCGAAACGTCAGGATATAATTAAACGTAAGTTTACGCGATTAAGACCCGTTTGTCTTTAAAATATGCGAACACCGAAGTTCGAAAATTTTGGGGATTTTTCTCTGTTACTCTAATGACGCCTTCTTTGGAGTGACAAAGACAAATCCACGAAATTTGCGAACTTCGGTGTTCGCGGTAGCAATCAGCCAAGTTGCCAATCGCTAGCGCTTGGTAGCGTATCGTAGTTTTCCCTCTCTGTCACTCTTTCATATTAGTGCGACAAAGACAGTTAGCTGCCTTTCGTTTGCGATTGACGATTAAGCGTTAGCGATTAGCAACTTGGCTAAGCACCCAGAATCCTAAAGAAGATGATTGCCGTGTATTTCCACTTGACGATTCCTTTTATATCATGTAATAAATAAATAGCATGGTACATCGAATCAACCTCACCATAGCTCTATTAAGCCCTCACCGAAATTTGAACCTGGAACCTCAAGCGTTGCAGGCACGTCTACCTATTTATAGGCACTTATCTATAATATCTATTTCATATCAATACATTACCTACATATTTATCGCTTAGTACCCATATTACAAGCCTTATTAAGCCTTCCGTGGGACTAGGTAATTATGTGTATTTCTTTCCTATCCGTTAGGATCTAACCTAATACATCTCTAAAGTAATACAACAGGTAGGTGACCTGTTGTAAAATCGTAATAGGAACACGTAATTAACACGAAATTATAAAAAAGTTATACTCTCAGAAAACATCTTTATTTAAATTGGCCTATTAAATTACCTTTCCAACACTATACGGCCAAAAACCGTAACGTACAATTAAAAATGTTAATTCCCAAACTAAAGGAAACCTTTGTCATTACTTCATTAGCTAATTTAAACGTCAGCTCATATAATTTGATGTAAATTTAAAGGCATAAGTGTTATGGCTAGGTTTAATAGTGGTATAACAGCTATAATGTGATGCTTATGGGCATCTGGCGGCTCGACCAACTGGCTAGTCGTATGTCGAGCGAAGACGATATAGGTAATATTATGTAATAAAATTATAACGGAACTTCAGTTTATAATTAACAGGAAACTTGTAAGTTTATATGAAATATAACTATGAAAACGGATAAACTCGCGTATATTAACCAATTTTAACTTCATTCCGACGTTTCGAACACTTTACAGGGTTCGCGGTCTGCGGATGACGGATCAAAATAAGAAAGATAATGATGAATTGATGGAGTGGACTGATTTGATGGAGGTAGATCTATCAAATTTCGTCCATTGTCAGGCATCCGCAGACCACGAACCCTGTAAAGGGTTCGAAACGTCGGAATGAAGTTAAAATTAGTTGATATACCTACGCGAGTTTATCCGTTTTCATAGTTTTATTTCATGTGTAATCCTCGCGGTAACTGAAGAAAATAATTATCTTGTAAGTTTAGTTATTGACAAAAAATTAAGATGTCTATTTGACACGAGTCAATATGTATACCATCTTAGAAATGCATGTACCTTTAGATAAGCATGCCACGTGGTGACTGATAGCAGTAAGAATACATTTTTCACCAGCCCAACTACTCTTCCCGCCAGTGTCGTAAGAGCTGTCTAAAAATTTTGGTCTACCACTTTTCGACTTTGTTACCTCAAAATAGACTTGAAAAGTTGTAGGTAGCGCTAGCAATGTTCAAGTTGCAGAACATTATTTAAATTGCAGTAACATACTCGAAAGTTTCCGAGAAATTTCATGAGAACTTAATAGTAAGTTCCCATGAGAATTTATAAAAATGTGTTATAAATAATTATTTTATATCGAAAATAAGTAAACAAGGCAGTAAATATAACTCATAAGGCATGTATCTAGTACGGTTAGATTATTTGTTAAATTTATATTCCCGAGAACATTCTCTAAGAAAGTTTCGCAACTTATGAAACTCCTCCTTAGTACAATGCCAGGTAGCGCACATCTTATGCTGACTGTACTTACCCATGTATTAGACATTTGTTTTTTATGTTATTATTTAATGTAACTACATAAAATATAAGTAATGTAAGAATATCAGTAATGGCCAATAGCCGTAACGTAGCTGTAAATACTCATTATATAATTTTACAACATAAGTGGCCTTATAACCAGTATTATAGCACCGAAAGACGATAACTTAGCCAACGGACGACGTGTTATCACATGGTTTGTGAGTCCTAAGCTAGCGCTAAAATTATCGAGTTAGTTCACCCAGGGGCAAAATGGTCGATATTATATACCTCGGTACTCGTATTACGTAAGTGTTTATGACTTAATATAGTAAAAAAATAGTTCGCAGAAAATATATTATGTTTCTATTTTTAGTATCGAAGCAACAGCTGAACTTCAAGTTGATTTTTTAGTCACTGGCCAAATTTTTGGGAGTTCATTCTATTCATGAAATTTTACTATGGGGCCGAAATCCTATTCGAGAAAAAATCTGATGTACATACATTTCCGCCTATTAATACCTCAGCAATACCTACCTAACAATGAAAATATGGCAGTTAGTTTCTTCAAAAAAAATTAAAACGTATTTTTGACACCTCAAAGTAATTATAAAAGTCATTTTTAAATGCATTTATTTCAGAAAGCTTTGCTCAGTTACACACGTAATTAAATACACTTCATAAGCTAATTATTGAACTACGTATGAAATGGTTTATTATATGATTAGGTTATTTTTATTTTTTGTTTTAACTTCTTCATTGTTGGTTGGGGTACTTTCGTACCTACAGCCAAGAATGTATGAGAATCCTTACTGTACGAATGTACCCCAATATTTTTGTTAAGTGAGAATATTGTTATTTCCAAATGAAGTCGTCGATATATGAATAAAATATTTGTAAATAAATACAGACAGTTGAGATCAAAACTAATACTATGGTAAAAAATACTATGTACGAAGGTACCCCACGCATGGGGCGCTTTCGTACAATTTTCATTTTTTGGGAAAAACTATCTGAGGTTCTTACCTTGCTTTATATTAGCTCTAAGCCGAACTATTATTAAAGCCAGATAATATAGCCACCAAGCAGCATTGATTTAATTTAAAAGTTGCTAGTGCTTTTTTTTCTACGAGGCATTGAGTAAAAAGTGTACGGATCCTCCCCACTTTCCCCTACGTTATCACTGGCAACAGACACAGATCAAAAACTTTTCGTCTTCAAGCACAAAACTTTGTTGTGCCCTAGAGCCTAAAAACATAAAATAGTACCATTACCTGTGCACGACGCACCTACTCATAACAGAGTCCTTTTTAGAATACTTTTTATATTTTTTGTATATTTTGATACCAATTGTTTTGTGATTCATTTTTGTCATTCTGCTCTGAATAGTTTGAATAATCCTAGAATAAACATGCTCTGACCAGCGCCAGTTTTTTTTCTCATCATTAACACTTACAGCTTTATAAATGTATATGACCCACCCAAACATTGGAAGTAAGTATCTAGGTACCGTCAACCGGGGTCAATGGGGACAATTTTGAACTTTGAGTAAGATTTCAACGGAATATTTCCATGAACGAGCTCAATGTTATGGTTTCAAAACTTTAATCTTATGTTAGAGATCCTATTTATGATAGTTTTATTACGATAGAATCAATCTAAACCCCCTTTTTTTCAAAAAAACCGGCCGTCCCTATTCAGGCTGCATACGGGGTCAATAGCAACGAATAAGGGACCAATAGGGAAAAATGGCTAGGGTTGTCACAAAAATAATAAGCTTACAGGTACGTACCTAGGTACCTTTCTACCCAGTAAGTAGGTATTGCAAAACTTACAATAACTATGGAAATAGGATGGCATATGATTCATATGAATAAAAATACCTGCATTTAACAAAGCTTTTATTCATAATGTACTTGTGGATAATCACTGTAGGTAATCATTCAGAATCATCATCATCATCATCAGCCTATGATAGTCCACTGCTGGACGCAGGCCTCTCCTATTAACTATGCGTATAGACACATTAGGAGGTAAATGCCCATAATCGCCACGCTGGGCAAGCGGATTGGCGATCGCAGTAATGTGTCCACTATGATGACGCTGCTGCCCATCATCAATCTTTTATCAAATAATGGCCAGTGACACTCATAATACGGGTAACAAAAATTGTTTAATAATTTGTAACAAATAAAAACCCCTTCTAAAACAACAAGTTATAATAACAAGGCTGAGCTGCCAAAATTAATACAAGAAAGTAATATAATATGGGTAAGAGGCGTAGGAACTAATTTTTACGAAAGCAACTGCCTTCAAATTTAGAGGGTAAAAATAACCTAATCGGGATTAATCCGGTTTCCTCGCCATGTTTTCCTATACTTACCGTAAAATAACAAATTACTTAATAAAAAAAACTTAAAGCCAGTGTCAGCAAACCTTCCGAAATTCACTCATTTAAATGTTGGAGTCAATTGGTTGTAGGTGTTGGTTAAAGTAAGTAAATTGGTAGTAGGTACCTACTTATGTACTTAAAACACGAAACATATATTCATTTAATCATAAAAATAATTTTGGCAGCCCTGTCCCAATACACCCTTTATCGTCCTTATTTGAACTAATTACGTCCCTATTAACTGTCAAAGCCGACCCGATCCACCCCTCAAGCCGTCCCTATCGACCCCCAAAGCGTCCCTATAAACCTCTGTTTTTTTTCAAAACTTGCTTATGTTTTTGTTTTTGCACTTTTGGTATTGAAGCAAAGATAATTTCAACTTACCGTGACATAAACACCTTCTTTAATACACGGTTAATCTCCTTATAACTGCCGGCACTGCTTAACTTGTTTAAAAACATAATTTTTTTAAAGACTCCCGGAGCACATTTGAACGGGTCACTGGCGACGTCAACTTCGAACTGTTAGTTCGACCACCTACCGCTACCTTCATGCCTGTCCAGTGTTGCCATTGGCATCAGTATATAATCTACTTTCATTTGGTAACGCACAAGCAAATGCGTGTGGAGAAGTTTTAAAGATATTATGAAGTAAATGTCGTTTCCGGTTTTTGTCCCTATTCACCTCGCCATCCCTATGCACCCCAGTTGACGGTACGGCATACCAATATACATACTTGGACAGTAATTTATACATACTACTTGTCCATGAGGAAAGGGAAAAAATTCAACAGCGGATTTCTGAGAACTTTAAGGTGCATTTTTTGCGATAGCACTCTTTTGTGTATTATGGCATTAAAACAAAACATTAAAAAAAACTAAAAAAACAATTTTTTTTGCAGAACTGACGAAAACTCATTTAACATTTTTTGCTTCTTTTAGTCTCAGGAATATGATGTTAGAATTTTTCCCTTTTCTCATGGGCACCTTGTATATCCTCGAAAGTATTTCTAAATATATGCCATCTTTAAAAGTGTTGTTATAGTTTTGCACCCATAGTTCCGGTCACTGAGTATATCCATAAGCAGAAGGCAACACAAAGCCCATTTATTTTTAAACCGTCGCGACGAATCGGCGCAGGAGTGCGGCGCGTTAACAATTTTAAACGTGCGCAAATTACACGCCACGCGGTCACTGCAACTTATGGCCGCTGGGGCCTACCTCGAACCAAGATCTTGGCTCTCTTTTACACTTGTAAATTCATGCGTAAGTGGGACAGGGTGGTAACACGTCGATAGCCGTCGGGGTAGGCCTTCAGGGTTGCCAGTTGCATAGAAAATGTGATTCTTCTGAGTGGTAAAAGTACTTAGCAGTCCTCCGTGTTCAACGATTCAGTGTTCTTGTGTGGACTGTGAACAGATTGTGAACAGACACATGACCCTCTGAACGCCTACCACAGGTATGAACGAAATCTACGAATTATAGTACCTACCTATACAATTGGGAAGGCTTTGGGCCGTGGCTGAGACGCAAATGCTGTTAAAATTGATAAGAAATAAGGAATGAGCTTTACTTACTTTGTTTTTTCACGTTTCTAAATGATTTCATTGTAAATGTTGTCACTTATGGAAAAAGCATAGCTATTGATAGGATCTTCGGCCAAGAATGTCGTCGTAACTAATACTAACTTTAAAACTCGGAATTAGGGAGGATGCTATGATAGACCCTTCAACGATCACGGTCTGAAACCACTATAGTGCAGTAATGGAATTGATGCGGCAAATAAACAGGCTTGTCCTCCCGAGGCTTTTTTGATGAACAGTGGCCACCAAAGCTGTAAAATCTAAACCAAACGATTATGTATTCAAGTAAGGCTATTATTAATAAGCTTTTTTGAATGGTCTGACACAATAGCAAGTAAAAAAAAGAAACTACTACCCGTTCTAACCCTGTACCACTGACCTGAGAAAAACCAGTAAGAAACTGTAGTCTGGCAATTTAGCCAGAATATGTAACAAGCTAGTTGGTCACAGTATAGTTGTTGCTGTCAGCACTCAGCACTATCAGCTCTATTAATAAGAAAAAATTAATGCCAATTCTCTCTTTCAACAGTTTCCTCATCGACATGAATAAACAAATACGCTCTACGTGTCACGCCTGCATTACTCCGCCGTGCCCAACGATGTGGTGGAGTACGTCCGCCGGAAGACGGGTTACTCGCTGAGGGTGCAGCAGCTGCGGTCGCGCCACTACGTGCACTTCAGCTCGTTCGTGGTGCGCGTGCCGCGCCCGCTGCAGGACACCATCGCGAGTGCTGACTTCTGGCCGAAGGGCGACGTGTTTCGGCAGTTCCGAGGCAATCTGCCGAATCCTACGGCAGATCAGAGGACGCAACGGGGCCACGTTGTTACGTCGCCTAAATTAAGCTAGTTTTAAGTTGTTTTTATTTGATTTGTAAATTTTTAATTCGCAGTGACTTGGTTTTTACTGTAACGCTGTGAAACTTATTGGAATAAAAATAAATAAATAAATGTAACGGCAAAATGTTCCCAGTTGATTTTATTCTTTTGTTTTCCGAAACTCTTACGCTGCTGGTGCCCATGTAAAGGCGATCTTAGCAACTTAATAGCTTAAGTTCATTTTGTTTTTGAAGGTTGTAAGTGTATGAATTGTGAAAACGGCCTGCTTTGATACATGAGATGCGTGTAATATGCTGTAATTGTTGAACGCGTCTGGATCAGGCTAATGAAGCGTTTGACGACGGGAGTTTCGTTTCGGATGGCATTTTTTAATGCTTTACTTTATTATGCATGTTTATTTATATTTCATTACACGGAACAACTCTACAGTCCACTATAAATAAATACAAAGAATAAGTAGAATGTTGCTGCATTTAATTTAGACATAAGTATTTTAATTTAACATACAAATTATAGCATACAAACATAATATTAAGGACGTAAAGAAAAAAATTATCGATTACAATCGATAGTCAATAAAGAAAAATCAGTTGAATTGAGAGCGTCCTTTTGAGGTTTTGGCTGCGGTTAAAGTGTAAAAAATGGGCATACAAACACAAACTTTGTAATATTCGAGATACTTTACTCAAAACAAAATACGTACATAACATGTGATGCAATGCTTTTTCAGGTTACATTCACCGGAGAAGATTTATTGAAAGCTGCACCGAGGGATGGAACTGATGGAACCGGCAAAGCAATGGATGAAAAAAAAAACTATTTGATTTCTTCATACGAGGAAACAGAAGATGGTGAAAATATACCAGTCCGAAACCTAAAGGCCATTCATCCTTACTTGACTTATCTAGTAGACAATTATCTACCCTCAAAGTGCATACTTCCAAACAACAACAATTTGAATACAATAAAGTGTTTTCATGTGCAATAAATATAAAGTTGACATAAATGCTGTACCCCGCATCTCCTAATTTCAGTAAATGTGGTGATTTTAGAGAAAAAAATTGTATAACATTTGGAACAGCATTGTACCGAGGAGAAGTTTCATAAGTTGCGAAACTTCCGCAGACAATTTTTTTTTTAAATCTAAATTCAACTAATCTAAAGCTCCAAGAGCGTACTAGACTAGATACATGCCTTATAAGTTAAATTTACTGCTTTGTTTATTTATTTGTGATATAAATGATTTATAATTTTTTATAAGTTCTCATGGAAACATTAATTCTCATGAAATTTCTCGGATACTTTCGAGTATGTTCCTGCAATTTAAAAAATGTTTTGCAACTTCTACATTGCTAATTTGGAGTTTAGAATCTTGTTTATTAGTTAGAATAAGAAAGGCTGTATAAATACCAAAAGTACCCTAATTTAACAGTGTAATAATTATTTTAAATCCATCTAGGGCTTTAACAGCTATTGCTTGCTAATTATTCAAGTATATGTAGGTACTCTAGAGGTACATAATGTGCAGCAAGCAAATAAAAAGGCAATAACACCACCATGTTGTCGAACTAATTGGCCGTCTTATCGACGTACATAAAGCGGGTTCGACCATAAACCAGCGGCTTAAGGGCTCTACACACGGCACCGATTTATGAACGCAACCGACAGTACAAATCTACTGGGGTATGTAAATAAATGTCAAAAGCACATTGCAAAAGTTGGTCTTTAAAAACATAAAGTTGATTTACCTATATGTGCTGTTATTCAAGTACAAACGTATACATATTAAACGATTCCTTTCAGGCGAACGTAGCTTAAAGAAGTAGCCTTAAATAGTTAACCGGAAAATGGTGAATTACCATTTAAGAGCCATGTAGAGCGAAACATTCTAATTTTACAAAAAAAGTATAATAGATATCTAACTTTCGTTATAAAAAGGTCCAACCTACTGGTGCTACATTCCTCGGCCGCTATGAAGTCAATACTGACAGCTGTCATTTAAATACATTATTTGTCAAAAAGTGACATTGTTGATGGATAATGTATTGAACTGACAGCTGTCAGGATTGACTTCATAGCGACCGAGCACTGGCCTATTACCGCAAAAACGAAATTCGGTTAATTTTGAGGGTTTTTCTCTGTCACTCAAACGAAGGCGTCATTAGATTGAGATCCTCCAAATTTACGAATTTCGTTTTTCGCGGTAAGGCCGCTGTAATTATGATGCAGATGGCTTCCTAATGCAAACTGGAAGTGAAAGCGTTATTAGAGTGACAGAGACAAATTCTAGAAATATCTACCATTATGAGTGAGGAGGGGCTTAATCGAATGAGATCATACAAAAGGCATTCGCGCACGACAACTTGCATTGCAACTGACAGTGACATTGGCAGTAGAATGCTTTTACTTGTCTGTCCCAGTTCACTTTAGGAGCTATGATCAAGTTCAACAATACAACCTCATGTCAGCCAAAATGCGGTCATTGCTGGGTCATACTTAGGCCCTAATGCAATGCTAGCCAAAACTATCGGTCTTATGCTATTTCCCTAGGCGAATCTCGGCGACTTTGACCAGGTCGTCGAGCCTTATGAGAGGTCTACCTGGGGTGTTACCATGACGTACTAATGCAATTCAGTTTAGGTTCAGGGCAAGTAACAGTGATATACGTTCGTATAGCCTTGTCCCTTTCTTCCGACCTAAACTGAACGGCATTAGTACGTCATGGTAACCCCCCTGATCACTACTTCTTCCGATAGGTGCTAGTTTTTAGCCCCATCGGTCATTCCTCTAGCAATAAAAAACAATGTACCTCATCATCATCATCATCATCATATCAGCCGAAAGACGTCCACTGCTGAACATAGGCCTCCCCCAAAGATTGCCACAATGACCGGTCCTGCGCCACCCGCATCCAGCGGACTCCTGCGACCTTCACCAGGTCATTGGTCTACCTTGTGGGGGGCCTACCCACGCTACGCCTTCCGGTACGTGGCCGCCACTCAAGAACCTTCCCGCCCCAGCGGCCATCGGTTCTACGCGCAATGTGCCCCGCCCACTGCCACTTCAGTTTAGCGATTTGGAGAGCTATTTCGGTTCCTTTGGTTCTGCTGCGGATGGTCTCATTTTTAATCGCAGAGAGACTCCTAGCATAGCCCTCTCCATTGCCCTTTGGGTGACTTTGAGTGTACCTACTTAAAATAAAACTTGCGGAAAAAGTGACAGGCGGTTGTCGCGTCTGTAGCCCCCTTTACGACGATTTTCTGCGGTGTTACATCTGTAATTGACAAAGAATTGAAACTAATTCGTTTCCAGTGGAGTCGATTGCTGTAATTGTTATGGTTTTAGTATGGACAATTATACAGGTTTACAACGTTTGTTACGGGTAAATATGTATTGTTTTGTTAAAAATGGAGTTTACGCCGCGCGGCGTCGCATGCGGATCGTTAAAATTATATTTTTTTGGGGTTCCGTAGCCATGTTACCAAAAAAAGCTCTGTGCTCTAAAAGTTTGCAAAAATCTGTTCGTTGCCTCTACTTTATCAACCCACGAGGTCAAAAAACATGAGGTTTATGTGTTTACATTTAATTTCATGAGGCCCCAGCGAACGCAAATTTTTTGTTGAAATTGCAAAACGTCTGGTTAAGGTAACTAAAGACCGAAGAGCTGGCGACTTCCTCGCATAACGCATCAGTATTGCGATATAGCGAGGAAATGCCGCCAGCCAAGGGCCAATCTTAGATATAGGTTAGGTTAGTTAGATTAGTTATGATTTGAAAAAGATGATATTATTGATAGTTACTATAAAGGTAATTTGTTTGCGAGGAGTATCTACCTAGCGCATGAATGAGATATGTATTATCAGAACAATTTCAACATTTAATAAATTCTTTTGATTTTGGTTTTTGATTTTACTGTAATAATGTGTACCTTGTTTTAATAATAAATTACACTACTTCCCAGTCCATTGCTAGTGATGTGATGATGACCGGTAGACAACGTGTTTGGTGATGGTGATAGGCTGATAGCTTTCGGGTGTAAGAAGCTCTTGGCATCCTGAAGCACGATGGGCAGATGCTGGATGATATCCAGAAAGTGGTCACTTCCGGGTGTGATTATTAATCCAGACACAGCCTTCGTAGTCTCGTCGGTACTTTACTTTCTATGGGTCTTTTTTATGGGTATTTAAATGTAAACAATTTGTACATTCGGGCGTTTAGTCCAGTGCTGGACGTAGACCTCTCCTATTTACCATGCATATTATGGACGCATTCGGAGGTATAGTTGGAAATTTCTAAGAATTAACTTTTGACAGGTAGGTATAGATTAAACCTTATTAATATGTGGGTTTTTCCGGTAGTCTTTAACGTCATATAAGGCTCATTTCTAAAGTGTTAAAAGTTAATTCTTAGAAATTTCCAACTATACATGAGGACGATGACGACGATAATGACGTAAAACTGTTTTTCATGTAATGTCCTCATCCAAAGACAAGGCTAGCAACAGGCTGAGTTGAGACTTAAGACCAATTCGTAGGATGCACTTTTTTATTTTTATTTTTGTTTCTGCATATTGTCATTTTTGTGTTTGTTACGAATAATAATAATTTTCTATGATGATAGTGGCAGTTATGGGCGATAGAGATAAGTTCTAAGCGATCCTGCTGCCGATCATCAATCTTCTATAAAAGAATGCTTAATAGTAACGCTTCAATCCCTTAGTCGACTCTTACGACACCCGCGGGAATGTTTGATACATTTTCGGCTAGTTACAACATTTATTAGTTAGCCAACCAAATACAAAACTACCTCGATCTATCACAGACTGATCTAGCCTGCTACCGCGAACACCAAAGTTCGTAAATTTCGGAGGTTTATCTCTGTCACTCCAACGAAGGCGTCATTAGAGTGACAGAGAAAAATCCCCAAAATTTGCGAACTTCGATGTTCGCGGTAGCCGGCCTGACATAAACCTACTTTATTTGATCATGTCATGTTTTCATCTAACCTCAACTGAAAGGAGTCGTTTGTCAGCCAGAATGTTTGTATGAAACATTCCTTTTTTGTTACCAGAGGGCCTACCGCGAAACACGAACGCAGTATTGCCGAGTAAAGGTACATTTAAGATCTGAAATCGAATTGGAGATCAAAAATGTAAACAAATGGGATACCACCACAAAAAAATAATCGCGAGAGGTGGGTAAACTAAAATCATTGAAATACTTTTAAAAAAATGCGTGCATGCGCATTTTTTTACACCCGTATAGTTTTTAAATATTTTAGTATTTTTTATATCATACATTATTTTGGTGAATGATATATTTCTCTAGTTTTAATTAAATTTAGGGTGTTTCATTTATACTACTGGCAATGATAAGAAGTTTTAAACATTTGGTTCGCAGTCATAACAATGTACTGAAAAAAATCAAAACAAGACGGTGCTCCAAATGACTCTTTTATGAATTCATAAAAACTCCTAAAATTTAGCAATGCAAAGTACATGAATACAGATTTTAGTATTTTTACCTACAAACCAATCATTTAATTTTTTTAATAGAAATGGATTCAATTTTAACGATAGATGAAGACTGGAATTCGTTCCCCGACTATCTTAAAGATTAAAGTAACACGACATTGGTTTTCAAACATTGATTATGTTGATTATTTACATAATTTTAGCAAATTTTCTAGGTATTATTTTTGTAATCAGGAACCGTGGACACTCAGCCGTATGTTTTTTATAGTCATGTCCAAAAATATTGTAATGATTGTGATACTTGTGTATCGAACATACTTTGACTTTCGCGTATCTACACCTAAACATCAAGTATTGTCTTAGGTTTAACACCTGTAAGGATAGTTTGTAAGTGTGCAAACAAATAAAATAAAATAAATAACCCATCTCAAAATGCGAGGTTAATTTATAAAGGTGTTAAAAAATAAAAAAAAGTTTTATACCCCTGGAATGTCACTTTAACATTGACTTTATAATGTCATGTCATTGTCATAAATTGCTTACATTTTTGATCTCGAATTCCATTTCAGAGCTTAGACCAAACAAGCTTTCGGTCATTTTATCCCCCTCTACGAAATTCGTTGATTTTGTAGAGTGGGGGATAGAATGAGCGAATGCTCGTTTGATCTAAATGCATATTAATATCGAAATCAGAGAGATCTCGCACTAGTAAATTCTAACGTAAGTGTGACATGGAACCCACATGTCGATCGTGGTTCGCGGTAGGCCTTCAGGGGCCTATTTCTCGTACCTTATTAGACTAGTAATATTAGTCCATGGGCTAATATTTTTTACAAGTTTACAAATTTGCGTTTCTCGAAGCCACTCTAATAAAATATTAGTTATTAGTTATCAACTAATAAATATTAGCTAATATTATTAGACCTAATTTGGTTTTGGTTTCTCGATTACAAAAAAAATAACTACACTTGTAAAATACACTCATAAAGCTATTAGTCGCCGAAGCTTGGTAAAAAATATTAGTCTAAACTATTAGCGTGTTACTTATTACAGTTAACTAAAGAAAATCATAAAATTTGGGCAGATTCGGATGAGAAATAATTAAAATTGTTAATTCCTCCCGTTTTTACGTTTATCTATTTAGGTTAACGTGTCCGAAATGCTTCCAAATAAAATATCTATGGCTTCCAATATATGTATTCCTCAAAACCTTCAACTTCATATTCATTCATTAATCAATTTAAATATTTTTTTTTTTTTTATGGCATCGCGCTCTTGGCGCATTCAGCCAGCCGAATAAACGGGGAAACGGAATTAAAGGATTAGGAAATTCGGAAAAATTGGAAATAGGGAAAAAGGAAACAGGAAAGTGATTGTACATTTTAACATGTTAAAGTTTGATATCATTAAGTGAAAGGAAAGAATATAATGCTTTAAATACGGATGAGGATGAAGCGTTAATACATAGGAGCGATGAAATACAAGTCGGGAATGGAATTTTGATTGATGACAGATGGTTTAATAACAAGGAACGATCATATAAGTTACATTGAAAGAATATATGGTTAAAATCAGCTGGATCAGTTCCGCAAGCACATGCGGAACTGGACACAATTTTTAGTCTTGCCAGGTGTTCGGGTGTACAAGCGTGACCCAATCTTAATCTAATAATCATGCTTGTTGCTGGTTTTGATAAATAAATATGTGCAAACCAAGGTTTAGTGGGAATGTTCGGTTGAATACGCCTATAGTGAATGGCCCCAGCCCCTGCACCAGATGACCATAGTTCCGTCCATTCTTTTCGTAAGAATAAACTAGGTAGAGTTAACAAATCTTCAGTAATATTCATATACGGAAACATATCACCACAGTCGATGGCGTCTCGAGCTAAATAATCCACCCTTTCATTTCCTTTAATTCCTCTGTGACCAGGAATCCAGACAATTGTCACAGAATATCCTAAATTGTGACATTGTAATAAAAGGTTACGGATTTTATAAATAATTGGATTATGGGATTTTGACTTAAATGGAAATTTAGATATTGACTGGAGAGAACTTAACGAATCAGAGAATATTATAGTTCTTTTGAGGTGCATGATGAA
>JALPQI010012529.1:0-34327 GCA_025490895.1 Thaumatotibia leucotreta | reverse complement strand
TCCATATATGAAGTTCTGGTCTGGGGGGCTACCATGATCTCTTAATGCGATTCAGTTCAGGTTCGGTCAGTTCTTGACAGTTATTTTATCCACTCACTTGCTTTGATTTTTGCGATAGGCTCTATGTCTATTTAAAATAAGAGTGATGACATATATCCTCCTCGTCGTGACCGACGACGGCGACCCCTACAACTTCCTCTGATGAGCACGTATATGGCTCGCGAAACCGAATTTAGTTTTAAATATCCGGTCACACTGTGCACAATGGAGCTGGCCCTGGCTATTGAATGTGTAAGCGTAGGAGGGTTTAGGTCGTGTTTTCCGGAGATGACCCTTTTGGAAGTGGAGTGACATATCATGTAACAAAAGCTACATGAAGCAAGTGAGTGGTTATGGAACTGACACTTCGCGATTCAGTTTAGGTCCTAAACCGAATCGCATTAGTAGATTGTAGTAGCCCTCCTGAAGGACAGACGTGAGATGAACCAAGCTATATGCGAGTTCGCGCTAATTTCTAGGGTAACCAGGGTGCTCAGACAAGTTGCCAATCGCTAACGCTTAGGTAATCGTCAGTCGTAAACCAAAGTCTAACTGTCTTTGTCGCACTAATTTGAAAGAGTGACAGAGAGGGAAATTACGATACGCTACTAAGCGTTTGCGATTGGCAACTTGGCTAAGCATCCAGAAGACATCACCATGTCTCTATCTCTATGTACACTCACTACTTATGTCTCATCAATATAAACTACAGTTTGTTATTTTCTGCATATGGGTGTGATTAAAGGCATGGTGGTATTGTTATGTAAACTTTACTTTGTGGCAATAAATATTTTCTTATTTTTATTCTTATCATCATTATCCTAGGATAACTCGGAGCATTTATACGAAAGTGATGTAGCAAAATATTTTATCGACTAAAAATATATCGATTTTACTGTGAATGACAACATCAAAATGTTATTCGGCATAAATAAAAAAATAGGTAGGTACTTACTCCTCAATTAAAATGAAAAATAAATTTGAACGGTTATTTACGTGTTTATTTTAAAATCATTCGTAATACAATCAACATTAAAATATCAACATTTAAATTGTCATTGACATCTGCATCTTTTACTATCTGAAGAGGCCCAAAATCAGATATGACATCGAACCTCTGCACCTACTGTAATCGAGAATGTTCAATAAGCACATCTTTTATTATAATTATATCTACATTCAAATCCCTGTAACTTGCCCCCAATTATCCCAGGTAGATCATAATGTATGAAGTTCTGGTCTATCGGGATTTTAAATTAACTAAATGTAATATTACAAGATTTACAAGGTAAACCTATCATGTTTTAATTTTTATTTTCTTTCATTTATTTTTCTTTATTGGGAACCTTGCGTGGTCTTGCGGTCACTATACTCACTAAAAGAATAGGTTAAAGACGGCTGTATCAGTGGGTTCGCGTTTATGGGTAGTTCTATGCGATTATTCTGTCGCACCAATCAAGTCATTACCATTCCCAAATTATTGACAAACTGCGTATAAATAGTGGAGTCATTTTCGGTTATCTTGTAGCAGACGCATGTTTGTCTGCTATTCTGGGTCCCGTTTTATAAAGTTACAAGATACAGGTTCAAATTCAAATTCAAATTCAATATCTTTAATGTAAAAAACACATGTCAATAGTCAATTATACAATCATACAAATAAAATATACTATACTTAATAAACATCAATAAAAATCAAAATCCTAATTACATCATATTTCAAATTAAGAATAACAAAAAATAATAAGAATAACGAAAATTAATTAAATTAATATAAAATGTCACAATTATTAATCAACTAACCATATTAATAGAACCTACTACATAAATCCAATAAAAATATTATAACCCAAATACATTGCAATTCAAATTAGAAATAAATAATGTCATACAATCATAAGATTCATAAGTATAATAAAAATTAACATTAATGTCACTAAAATATCAGAATTCAAATTATTTAATGTTATATTTACTATAAAACTCCCGAACCGTAAAAAATGCTTTTTCTATCAAGAAAGCTTTCAATTTCTTAACAAACTGGTCATAAGAAGCCGCCTCTTTGATCTCACGATCCAGGCTGTTAAAAATTTTAATGCCAACAACCGCCAATGAGTTTAAGAAGTCTTAGCAAGCCTTACATAGACAGATTTTATGTCCCTATCAATTTTACGCTGTTCAGGACGACGCAAAACATATTCACTCTTGTGTAGATACATGTATTTAGCTACCTCCAGAATGTATAAAGACGGCATTGTTAAAATTTTGTTATCACGGAAATATTCTTTAGTAGGAGTAAATGGCGGCACCCCAGATAACATTCTAATAGCCCTTTTCTGCAGCAAAAATATCCTATCCCTATCAGCCGCGAGTCCCCACATGTCAATTCCGTACGCCAAGATAGAGTTTACATAGGCGTAGTATGCCATACGGAGGTTCTTACTTGATAAAGCAGGAGCAAGTCGAGATAGAGCAAACGTCGCTTTAGATAGCCTACTGCTAAGTGCATCAATCTGTTTATCCCATTTCAAGCCACTATCAAAGACAACACCAAGAAACCGCATTTCCTGTACCTGTGGAAGGATTGTATTATTTATATTAATGTCAAGGGGGGTCGGATACAACCCTCGCAACCAGAAATGCATTATAGATGTCTTATTTAGGTTAATTAAAAAGCCATTTACTTGAAACCAGTTTGTCAACTTCAGTATTGTAATCAAAAGGTTACAAGTGTACAGGTTACAGGAACCTGTAATGCACTACAAACTATTACAGGTGTTTTATAAATACACACAAAAAATTACAATTGTAATGAACCATGGTAAATCTCGATTACAAGTAACATCTACAGGCGTGACGGACATCACTAATTAAAAATAAAAACTGATATAAATAATCGTATCAACAGATTATTATATGTTTATTTTGATGGAAAATCAGCCCTTCTACCGCGAAATTCAAAATTCGTAAATTTCGAAGATTTTTCGCCGTAACTTCAACGAAGGCTTCATTAAAGTGACAGAGACAAATCCTGGAAATTAGCGAAAATAAAACGATGAGAGAGATGTTCTAAATTTGTGTGGAGTTCATTTTCTCTTTGAAGTCGTACGGTGTCCGACTCCGAAAGTCCAAATTTATTAGGAGCTGAAACAGTCTCGGTCGACGCTATCGGGGTACAGTCAAGGGAATAAATATAATAATATATACCACTTTAGACCTTATGCTCCAGACATAAGTAAAAAAGTGTAGTCATAGTCAGCGGCCCTACCGC
The DNA here is from genome assembly GCA_025490895.1 of Thaumatotibia leucotreta. Lineage (NCBI taxonomy): Eukaryota > Metazoa > Arthropoda > Insecta > Lepidoptera > Tortricidae > Thaumatotibia > Thaumatotibia leucotreta. The sequence goes on along the minus strand of JALPQI010012529.1, from coordinate 31,017 downwards.
AAATTCGGAAATCCGCAAATTTCGTTATTTTTCTCTTTCACTCTAATATCGCCTTGTTAGAAGTGACAAAGACAAATCGTCGTTTGCGGTTTTCGGAGTTCGTGGTAGTTGGTCAAAACTATGAAGAATCTCTCAGAAAGCGAATAATTTCACCAGTATTACGAGCAAACGTCTGTAGCACACGAAATAACTGGGAAAATTGCACTTGTAGTTGCGGTTACAGGACTCAAGACGTACGTCAGTTTTTGTTACAAGTCTACCACACCTACACTACACTTGTTATTTACAATATTTTTATAAAACACTTGTTCGATTAAGAGTTTAAAACTATTAAACTCCTGTATTTTTGTCTATGGCTGAGCTACAGGCACTTGTACCTGTAACTTGTAAAATTGTAACATAGTACTTTTATAAAACGCAAATTGTGAAAAACGGGGCAAGTGTTGCCAGTAAACACCTGTGAAATTGTAACTTGTAACTTTATAAAACGGGGCCCTGGGTCCCGTTTTATAAAGTTACAAGATACAGGTTACAAGTGTACAGGTTACAGGAACCTGTAATGCACTATGAACTATTACAGGTGTTTTATAAATACGCACAAAAATTTACAATTGTAATGAACCATGGTAAATCTCGATTACAAGTAACATCTACAGGCGTGACGGACATCACTAATTAAAAATAAAAACTGACATAAATAATCGTATCCACAGATTATATATGTTTATTTTGATAAAAAATCAGCCCTTCTACCGCGAAATTCAAAATTTGTAAATTTCGAAGATTTTTCGCCGTAACTCCAACGAAGGCTTCATTAAAGTGACAGAGACAAATCCTCGAATATAGCGAAAATAAAACGATGAGAGAGATGTTCTAAATTTGTGTGGAGTTCATTTGCTCTTTGAAGTCGTACGGTGTCCGACTCTGAAAGTCCAAATTTATTAGGAGCTGAAACAGTCTCGGTCAACGCTATCGGGGTACAGTCAAGGGAATAAATATAATAATGTATACAACTTTAGACCTTATGCTCCAGACATAAGTAAAAAAGTGTAGTCATAGTCAGCGGCCCTACAGGAAACTCGGAAATCCGCAAATTTCGATTATTTTTCTCTTTCACTCTAATATCGCCTTGTTAGAAGTGACAAAGACAAATCGTCGTTTGCGGTTTTTGGAGTTCATGGTAGTTGGCCAAAACTATGAAGAATCCCTCAGAAAGCGAATAATTTCAACAGTATTACGAGCAAACGTCTGTAGCACACTAAATAACTGGGGAAATTGCACTTGTAGTTGCGGTTACAGGACTCAAGACGTATAGTGTAAATTTTTTAAAATCAAGATTTTGAATTTCGCGGTGGATACGATTATTTATGTCAGTTTTTATTTTTAATTAGTGATGTCCGTCACGCCTGTAGATGTTACTTGTAATCGAGATTTACCATGGTTCATTACAATTGTAAATTTTTGTGTGTATTTATAAAACACCTGTAATAGTTCATAGTGCATTACAGGTTCCTGTAACCTGTACACTTGTAACCTGTATCTTGTAACTTTATAAAACGGGACCCTGGTCTAGTGTTTTACAAGTGTTAGTTACAGGGTGGTATTTATTTGTATTTTAATGGATATATTTAAGTTATTTTTTACTCTAGTTCAGTAGAGTATGAATTAAGCTTGGAATAAAGCCTGAGACCTGTATTATAACAGCTGGGTGGCTGTAATTTCGGGCCATTGATTTCTCTATTTTGTGAACATGCAGACAACAGTTTTTTCCAGTGTTCATGTGTTAAATCTATTGATCTCCTTATAATTTGAAGTACGCCTTCACTAAACATCGGATTGTCGTTTTCCTTTCGTACGTTTCTTTTTAAGCTACTCTACATTAGTTCGTTGGGATTTAAATTACAATAGTAAGGTGGTAATCGTAGAACTTCGCAATTGAAATTGATAAGAAACCTATCCCCACTTTCATACTTGTAGGTAGCAAAAATTAACACGTGTTACGAAAATCAAATCATCCTTTAACATGACACCTGGGTGACCATGGTTCTTAATTCCAAAAGGTTATAAATTGAGTGCATGATGTGACAATTTGATCCTTATTACCTAAGGAATACTGTTGTTATTCCAAAAACATATTTTGTTGCTTATGGTCTGTATTTTGTGCGTAGGTAATTAGTGGTTGGGTTCACAAAGGATAACAATGCCATTCATCGGACCGATAAGCTTTAAGTGAAAATCTTGATTTTAAAAAATTTACACTTTACGTCAGTTTTTGTTACAAGTCTACCACACCTACACTTGTTATTTACAATATTTTTATAAAACACTTGTTCGATTACGAGTTTAAAACTATTAAACTCCTGTATTTTTGTCTATGGCTGACCTACAGGCACTTCTTGTACCTGTAACTTGTAAAATTGTAACATAGTACTTTTATAAAACGCAAATTGTAAAAAACGGGGCAAGTGTTGCCAGTAAACGCCTGTAAAAGTGTAACTTGTAACTTTATAAAACGGGACCCTGGCATAATAATCTCGTTTGCTTTTATAAAACGGAAAATAAAGTGGTGATGGTAATGAACAATAAAAACGCATAACAAAATCGCATAGAAATAACACCCTTACCGGCGGCGCCCTGTTTGCGGTCGCTTCGGCGCGTATCGCTCCGGCAGTGCGGTGGAGAGGAGAGCAACATATTACAAGGTCAACGATTGATCTTGACCACAAGTTACCGTCCGCCAATAACAATTTTCATTATCTAGTTCATGTCTGTGTTCCAACATTCACTGAATGCTTTGAACGAAGTTACAGGAAACTATAATGAACCTAGTTATTGGAAACGTATTCGTCTGTTTTAGAATTATAACTAACGTGAGACTCAAACATATTTACACGTGTACACGTCGGGCTTTGTTCGCGGATATTCTATGATGAGGATCCTCTAAATGGATCGAAACATGTCGAGCAATTATCGACTTAAATTACATGAGTAACCCGTGTGATAAAATTTATCAGACGGGTTACTCACGTAATTTAAGTAAATGTATGTCGTAAAAAATATTTAAGTATTCGTCTGTGTTCTATAAGTAGGTACCTACTTATAAGAGTCATAACACTCATAATAAATATAAATAAATAAATAAATATTTTTGGACAACTTTACACAAATCGACCTAGTCCACGGTAAGCTCAATTAGGGCTTGTGATGTGGGTACCAGGCGACGATATATATAATAGATAGATACATATAGATACCTAAATACATAGACATCCATGATCAAGGAACAAATATTTGTGATAAATAAAATACACAAATAATGTCCTCGCCGGGATTCGAACCCGGAACCTCCAGCTTCGTAGGCAGGGTCACTAACTAGGCTACGGAGGCTGACAAAATAAAATAATAATAATAATTACACATTGTGTTATATAAGGGATCCCGCCTTCGATAGCCCTCTTCGTAGTGGCCCTGCTGGTGACCCTTCAGCTGTGCCTGTCCAGTGCCGTTGGAAACTCTGCACTTTTCCAGCACATTGAAGATCTGCTCCAAATACCTAGAGGTTAGAGGACTTTTAGGTTTATCCCTTTCTAATGTTAGCAAGAGCACCCTATGAAAAAAATTGAGTTTTGCTTAAGATTTCCTCTGTGGTGGAGCCAAAATCGGGCTTATCTTATCTCATCTCATTGGTGGGGCCCTTGCACCCATTCGACCTATTGGGATCTTTTGTGTACCTATCAGTATGATGACGCTGCTACCCGTCATCAATCTTTTATCAAATAATGGTCAGTGACACTTCGATCCCTTAGTCGACTCTTCCGACACCCGCAGGAGTGATGACAAATGTATTCTTACTGCCGTCACCACACGGCATAAAATACCTTTTCCCCTCACTAGCTCGTAAAGCGCTCGTTTATCCTTTAATACGAGCGGGTAAAAACGCTTTTTACATACTTGTGAATAAAGTAATTTGACATTTCTCTAATTCCTATAGCCCCCTACTGCCTACTATAAGTGGATCTGTACGACCGTAGTAAACATGCGCAATCGGAGCTCACATGTTAAATTGGTCAGTCTCATGGGTGACTTTGTAAGCCATTGGCTATATTTAAGTTCCAGAAGTAACTCTATTCTACGATACGTTTCGACATTGAGTTTTAAATGGTTTCTTTAAGTTAATTTACATTTGAATGAGATTTGTAATCATATTTCCTCGCGATAGTGAGGGGAAAAAAGTTGTATTACACTTGGCGGCAAAGTTTGTTCAACTCTCGTGCCTTGAGACCTTCGCAATGCTCAAGATTCCAGTTTTTGAACCACTCGCTACGCTCGTGGCTCAATTTTGGAATCTTTCGCTAGCTCAGGTCTCAATATTGGCACGACAGTTAAACAACAACTTTGCCCCCTTGTATAATAAATAACTATTACCTTGTGTACCTATAATTGCCCCCTATTTCGCCTACCGCAGGGATTGTTCTATCAACTCAATATGTTTGAGGACAGACCTTGCGGCAGCGTTTTGACCTCCTTCGGTGCCAGATAGCCGGAACAGAAGCCTTTCGTCCTTTGGCGAGGGCATGACATTCGCACATCAAGTGCTTAATTGTTTTTTCTTCCTCGTCATACATTCTCCAGTCTGTGCTGCCAGAAAGCTAACTCTTTCGACAGTTACAAAAAATCAATTAAGTCTGTTGGATTGTCCAACGGATTTAACTAATTTTTCGTGACCGTTATTATAATGCAAATAAACCTACAACGCACTGGCAGTTTATTTTGTGAACAATGCGACTTGTGTAAGTAACATACATACCTGGGATAACTCGGGGCATTTATACGAAAGTGATGTAGCAAAATATTTTATCGACTAAAAATATATCGATGTTACTGTGAATGACAACAACAAAATGTTATTCGGCATAAATAAATATTAGGTGCTTACTTTTCAATTAAAATAGAAAATAAATTTAAACGGGTAGTTACGCATTTAATTTAAAATAGTTTTCAAAATATAAGATTAATATAAAAATATCAAGTTTTAAATTGTCATTTTGATTAAAATTACATCTGCATACAAGAGGCCCGATATCAGATATGACATCGAACCTCTGTACTGTAATCGAGAATGTTCAATAAGCACATCTTTTATTATAATTATATCGACATGTTTTTAATCTTTTTAATCGATATCAAATCCCTATAACTTGCCCCCAGTTATCCCAGGTATGAACATAACTCTTTTTCCAGATTTCAGTTTCCAACGCTGCCTCATCCGCTCGAGCATCGTGGCACTGGCGGTCTTCCTAGGCGAAAGCGTCCCACGCTTCGACGTAGTCATGGGTCTTGTCGGCTCCACGCTAACAGGCCCTCTCATGTTCATATTCCCACCCCTATTCTTCCTTAAACTCTGCCACGCAAAAAATAACCTAAATAAAGACGACAATCTCAAAATGGCCGTCTATGAACAAAATGGCGGAAAAAATGGCGACGCTTACCCGCTCATTTTTAGCGACGCTTTAGAGACTAAGTACAAAACGTTTGTGCAAAATGTTTCATATTGTAAAGAGGAATATAAGATAAAGTGGTATGATATATTATTGGCTGTGTTAGTGATGGGTATGGGGATGGTAGCGACAGTGGTATCAACGTACTCGAGTTGGTCGGACGCGGTGAATTCGGCGACATTTTCGACGCCCTGCTTGTATAACGTGACCGCGGCGACAATAAGCTTTTTGGAGGCGACTAACTAAAGTATAAGTTAGGATCTCATTACATAAGTATGTACAAAATTAGGTTAGTTATAAGAGTACCATATTTGGTTTGAATGATTATTAATAAATAAGTTATGGCGTAAGACTTGCCTAAATCCACCTAGATGTTATGTTTTCTACTCTAGCACTAAAAATTGCTGACAGCGATATAATAATAAGTATAGGTGTCTGTCTACTTTATAACGTCATCTATGGTATTCCATTAGAACATCGATAGATCGCTAAGTGATGCTCTAATGGATTTTCATACGATATTATAGCACCATTATCTTTTTTCAAATGAGTCTTTTTAATTATATCTTTTTAATTCTTTTACTCCATTAGTACATTATGCATCAAGGGAGGTAAGTACGGAAGTACTAACGACAGTGTTAGAAGCCCGACGCCGTGGGTGGAGGGCTTTTAATGACTCGAGTTAGTAATTCGCTTACCGACCGTGATGCATACAATGTTTTTCATCACACTTGCCAACAAAAAAATAAGTTTTAAGACAAAATATTATTTAATGACGTACTGACATTTATATTACTCCCTAGGGAATTTCACTTTTTTATTACTCCCGCTACGCACGCAAGCAATGGCACGCTTAGACAGCAAGTGTGATGAAAATGAATTTTATTTCTTACACCCCATTAAAAAGGTTAGATTTATTTAATGTTATTTAGTTTTCGTAGAAAAATATTGTTTGTAATTGGTTCTTAATATTCTCAACTCTATTATTACATCACTAATTGATAGAGGAATATCTACCTATTTATTTGTTATAAAAAATATACCATCCAAAATGTGTTTTCTTCTCCAAAATATTCCTTGGACCTTGTCACGTGACCTGGGAATCTACCGTAATCTCTTAAATGCGATTCAGTTTTGGTTCGGAGCGTCAGTTTTTGACAGTTCTTCTATGGAATTGACACATTTCGATTCAGATTAGGTCCTAAACTGAATCGCATTAGTAGGTCGGGGTAGCCTCCCTGTACAGTCAAGTGTAAAAATAAGTATCGAAAGAATCGGCTCATAAATATGTTACGTTACGACGTTCTTATTACACAGAATTAGAGTGCACTGAGACATATTTTTGAACATTTTTGTGTACACCTTATTTTGTCTTTGACTGTACTTATTGTAACATACCACGCACGTAGTTCAATTTAGGAGTGTTTGGTTGCTCGGGCCTCTTACTTGGTATCCCATAAGCATGATATAATAACATCAGGGTGCTTAGACAAGTTGCCTATCGCTAGCGCTTCATCGTTAATAGCAGCTAACTGTCTTTGTCGCACTAATATGATAGAGTGACAGAGAGGGGAAACTACGATACGCTACTAAGCGCTAGCGATTGGCAACATGGCTAAGCATCCAGTTTAGGAAAATTTTCTTACTAATAAGAGTAATAAGTAAGAAATGTTGAGGGTGAAAATTAAAAGTTTAGGTCAAAGAGTAGGGTGGCTAGTCCAACAGTGAACCACCATTTTTTCTTAGAGCTCTAACATGCTGAAAAATAATGTTAATAATGTCGTTTTGGTACTATCGGATAGGTGATTTAATAAGAATTCTTCGTTTTATATGCAAGAAAGCCTCTGCAATATACCAGTACCGTTAATTGGGTTTTTATTTAAAAAAAAATGGCTCACTGTAAACTACTACTTTACAGTGAATCACCCATATTTCAAAAGTGTACCATGCAAATAATGAGTTGAAAAAGATTACTGAAATTACTCCACTAGATTTTTAATTATTAAAGTTTCAATCTTAGAGCTAGGTATCGCAGTTTCCAATGTATATGGAACTAATTTGATAAACACAAAGTAAACCTAGAGTCTAACCAGCGAGTGGCTGCACAAGCATTTTTTCGATACTCTTTATATGGCAACAATTTTGCCTATCGATTAACCTGTCATTGTCAAACTGTCAATTAATTTGGTAGACCATTTATTGCCAGGTCACGTTTTTTTTAATTTGCCAGGTTTTTTTTGTGCAGCCACTAGCTGGCTAGACTCTATTCTGTAAGTATTTCCTTCAGCCGCCGCCGCAGGATCTTCTGTTGGGCGCTCCTCGGCAGCTCCGAGATGAAACGCACTCCGCCTGTGAGTTGCATGTACCAGGTCACCTGGAAATAACAATTGCTGTATTAGGAACCTGGGCTGAAGCTAATAATAGTTATATTGTGTATTAAGGGCGGTACATAAGAAATTGTGAATCAAATTGTGAATGTTCATAATTCTGGTATCGCCCGTGTCACACACAATTGTTTTTCATCACACCTGAAAGGGAAAAAAAACACAAACTAAGTACTCTGAAATGGGGATACTTTAAAATCTCACATCATTTCTAAAAAATAGGGATGACTCAATCTCAAACACGTGAGTGACAAATGTCTACGTGAAAAAGGAGTCTTTTATTTTTGTAATCGCGTGAGTGTACAGATGTAGCGAAAAATCCCTTTCCTTATTCGGCTTTTCACGGAAACGTCCGAATTCCTATTGCTGTCACAGTGAACTCCAGTAGCCATTTCACAGAAGCTAACTAAAAACTTTAAAAACTAGATTCGAACGTTTCCGTGATAAAACGAAGGAAATAGTTATTTATTATACAAGGGGGCAAAGTTGTTGTTTAACTGTCGTGCCAATATTGAGACCTGAGCTAGCGAAAGATTCCAAAATTGAGCCACGAGCGTAGCGAGTGGTTCAAAAACTGGAATCTTGAGCATTGCGAAGGTCTCAAGGCACGAGAGTTGAACAAACTTTGCCGCCAAGTGTAATACAACTTTTTTCCCCTCACTATCGCGAGGAAATATGATTACAAATCTCATCCAAATGTAAATTAACTTAAAGAAACCATTTAAAACTCAATGTCGAAACGAAACGTATCGTATCGTAGAACTTACTTAAATAATTATAGCCAATGGCTTACAAAGTCACCCATGAGAACGACCAATTTAACATGTGAGCTCCGATTGCGCATGTTTACTACGGTCATACAGATCCACTTATACTAGGCAGTAGGGGGCTATAGGAATTAGAGCAATGTCAAATTATTTTATTCACAAGAGTGTAAAAAGCGTTTTTACCCGCTCGTATTAAACGACAAACGAGCGCTTTACGAGCTAGTGAGGGGAAAAAGATTTTACACTACGTCTGTATAAACAGTGGATGTCACATACATATTTGTGACGTTCGAGAACACGCAATGCGTCCTCAATTCCTCAATGTTTTTTTTATGAAACGAGGCGTACCTCGTTGACGCTACCTTCACGCACCACAAAGCCGACGACTCATTCGTCAGCCTCCGATGTGGCCTTCACTACGACAGCCTCGCGCACTACCGAGTGACTCATGAGGTGCTCTATCTCTTTTCCTAAACAGTTTTTTATGTAACGAGGTATATTCTATCTCTCATTTCCTCAACAGTTTTTTAAGGAACGAAAATAAAGTTACCTGCCGGTCCACGTACTCTCGGAGCTCGGCCTCCGAGGGGGCCCCCACTACGACAGCCTCGTACAGCTTGGTGACTCATGAGCTGTTCTATCTCTCCTCATTGCCTAAACAGTTTTTATGGAACAAGATAAAGTTACCTGCCGGTTCACGTACTCTCGGAGTTCATCCTCAGTGACGTTAGCCTCGCTTAGGCTAGGCCAGAGCATCACGACGCCGGCGGGACGCTTGCCGGCCTCCGAGGGGCCCCTATTACCGTGGCCTCGCGCACCGCTATGTAACTCATGAGGTGGTCTATCTCTCATTTCCTCAACTGTTCGTGGGCGCCGGCGCGCGCACACACTGCGGTGCCAACGCTCCTACCGCTAGAGCTAGAGTCATTTTAAACCACGTCTTAACAAACTCAGGCGACATTGACGTGTTTGCGGATAGTGCTGGAGTATTTTATAGAAAACTGTTTCATATTTTTGCATGATTTTTATTTTTATTTTTGAATGTTTGTTTTGCTTTACATGTTTAGATTTTTGTTACATTTCTTTTATTTTATTAATGTTTTTACCACGTAAGTGCTTTGGTGTAATGCTGTAAACTAACGTGAAATGTGGGTATATAAATAAATAAACAGTTGTTTATGGAACGAGACATAGTTAGGTACCTGCCGGTCCACGTACTCCCGAATCTCGGCCTCGGTGATGCTAGCCCCGCAGACGCTAAGCTGCAGCATCAAAAAGCCGACGACTCACTCATCAGCCTCCGAGGGCACACTACCGCGGCCTCGCGCACTGCCGGGTGGCTCATGAGGTGCTCCATCTCTCATTTCCTAAACAATTTTTTATAGAACGAGATAGTTACCTTCCGGTTCACGAACTCTCGGAGTTCATCCTCAGTGACGCTAGCCTCGCTGAAGCTAGGCCGGAGCACCACGAACGCAGCGGGGCGCTCGCCGGCCTCCGAGGGGGCCCCCACTACCGCGGCCTCGCTGACACCTGGATGGCTCATGAGGACCTGCTCTATCTCTCCTGGAGACACCTGCGAATTTAGAGTAGGTGAAAGAGTTTGTATATAGTACTTACCTGCCCTATTTCAGACGTCTGGAAACCAAATTTAGCAGACTGCGTAGGTATATTCGGCCGAGCGTAGCGAATGGGGATACAAAGCCTGTTACGTTTGGAGTCCAGACGAAGCAAAAGTAATAAAGCTTGTCTCAAACTTGCAATGAAATAAAAAGATTGCATAATATTTTAGTCTGTTTGAGGTAATATTTTACCTGGTAACATTGACATTAGTTCGGTTTTGTTATGGTTAAATGCTATGTTACTTCCGGTGCTTTGGAAAACTAAGACAGCAACGTAGATATGATATATACCAAGATCAGTCATTGAACTAGCCATACGTTACTTACGTGTCCAATTGACGTAAGTATTTTACGTAGGTAATGTAAACATTTCATCGCAAGAGAAAAACAATAAAATAATAGTAGATCATGGAATATAACTAGGTACATTATGATGGCATCTTTCAATGATTTGTTTACCTTGTTCAAAACTTCTATTGACGGCAACAAATCGGTTTCAAAAGTATAACATTCACTTCAAACTTCAAGATCTACCTTATATCCCAAAGGATGATGTATAATATCATGCAACCGTCCCTCCAGATAGAACTGTTTGTCGTCATCGTAGTAGCCCAGATCTCCTGTCAGATAGAAACCCTGCTCGTCCATGTACGTGGAGGTGGCTCCAAGGTAGCCCTTCATGAGATACGGACTCCGCACGCAGATCTCCCCACGCTGGTTGGGACCTAAAATTACTCGCGTGTCCACATCTACAACCTGAAAAGAATGAGTTAAAGTACGTTTTTTTATTGCTAATTTTGTTTATATATAAATTAAGTCATGATAAAAAACCTGCCAAGAGCAAGTCGGGCCCTGCTCGGTGTAGGGTTCCGTAGTTATTAGTTATTCAAAAACGGCTCTGCCGATTATGTCCGAAATAGTTTTATTTTAAAGTATTTTATAAGCCCGCTATTCATGATTTTTGTCATATTTTTTGGACCTACGGATCAAAAGTTAGAAGGGGGTCACAATTTTTTTCTTCTGGAGCGATTATCTCCGAAAATATCGACTTTAGAAAAAAACTTTCTTTTAAGACCCTTATTTTTTTAAGAGAGCTATTCAATGATACCCCACACTATAGGATTATAGCAAAAAATCATCCCCACTTCACCAATTGGGGAGGTACCCGAAATTTTATTGTGCGAGATTGTTACCTGTAGGGACCAAATTGCAGATTTCTAGTACTAAAGGCCACTGAGCTATGCTGCGGACAAACGGTCAGACGGACAGACGGACATGGCGAAACTAGGTATAAGGCTTCCGTTTTTGCCATTTTGGCCACGCTGGGCTAGGGGATTGGAATGTGCTAGCGGTTTGAAGCAATAGTCTGGTTAATACCTTTATAGTAACGCCTGGAGCAGCGACACCAATAGTTGTGCTCTCGACATCGGAAGGCCCCTGTGTTGTAATCATATGTGCTTCAGTAGCGCCGTAAATGTTCAGTAACTTTATATTGGGACATCTGCAAATATCGGTTATAGTGAAATATTATTATTATTATTTATTCAAACAAAAAATATAGGTACAGTATGACAGTATAAACTAAAGCGTTTAATAAAATAAAAGCTAGCGGTTAATAACATATCTAATATCTACTCAGTAAAAACTTACCTTTGCTTGAATGCTTTTACCACCGAGAGGTGAAGCGTGGCAGTGCCGGTATAAATTATCTTCAGTGAACTTAGATCATATAGCTCTGTGTTGGCGTTGAGGACTTTTTCGGCAAACGCAGGTACTGTGGGCATTACGTCTACCTACAAACCATTCGTATTATAGTAACTTATTAAACTTATTAACCTTTCACAACACTTTAACCCTCAGACTAGTTATGCACTTCGTTTCGTCGAATTTATTTCATTATTTAGTTCATTATTATGTAGTTTCATTGTTTACTAATGTTTATTGACTCGTAGTAAAAGTATTGTACACGATAGTGTTACAATCATGCTTTTCAATCTCTTATTCCAATCAAAAGCTCTCTATTATAATTATAACACAATTGTGTAAAATAACTTAAGGCTCACCTTACAATCTTCTATAATTTTCAAATCTACATCATGTTCCGAATATACCATAGTTTTGCCAGCGCACCAAAAGGTGTAAACTGGAAAAATGCCGTAAGCGCCGCAGTGGTCATCACCGGCAAAATACGCGGTTTGCAAGGAATCGAAGCCATACCATCTGAAAGCATTGTTCCCTTATTTGACCGACTTTAAAAAAGGCGGGGGTTCTCAATTATCTACTATTTGTTTGTGTGTAGATTGTAGGTGGGTGAATCTTACCTAATTAAACATATAACCTAAAAAAAATACATTAAAAATATAAAAAATTACAGCCGATAATTACATATCGTTTGGCCCTCACGGCCTTATAGACAAACCTATTGATAACACTACATCACTGTACACGTCTAGCCTGTGGGTCAAATATACTCAACGGGCTTACAATGCTCTGCGAATCTGTATGCTAATTATGCATAATAGTATATTGCTATTCTAACCCCCTCTCTACGAAATTTGATCGTTACACAAAACGTGATTCGTTGATTTCGTAGAGGGGGATAGAACAGTGAATGCTCGTTTGGTCTGAATGCACCTTTACTGCAGTGCATCGTCCATGTTAGCCGACGCGCGCACGGATAGTTTTGACGCTGTCTGGCACAAAAAAACGACCTCGCTGCTATGCCGGGAGTAGCAACAGCATCCTCGGCATAGCAAATAAGCCAGATTGTCCTCTGATATGGAGAATGTCTCAGAGGACTAAATCACTTTTATGTATTTATTATTAAATCCCTAACACTAGTTTTAAGGTTAGATTCAAGCAAGTACTAATAATATTGTGGATCATTATGTTGTCTTTGCAAATGAATCATTCATTCATTCGTTCATAAGACCGAAAGGGATAAACAGTACTTATCGGCTTGCCAAATAGGAGACGTTTATGGATAAGGGGGTTGACTTAGAAGACTTATGTATACTTATACATACCCTTGCGTATCACATCTCGCAATACAGCTATCGTGGGTGATTAACACTCCTTTAGACATCCCAGTAGTGCCCGAAGAGTATAAAACAACTGCCACGTCATCCCCTCTAACAACAGCAGGCTTGAAAGTATCTACATCCACATGATTTTGGCTAGATACCATCTCTTCTACAGATAATGTCAAGTCTTCAACGGGTGCGAAACATATGAAGGTTTTGATGAAATTTAAAGCCTTAAGTGTTTGGCTGTGGGCTTCCCAGAATAAACGAGTACAGATGAAGTATTTTGGCTTCGTTAGATTTAATTTGTGCGCCAGGACAGCTGAAAATAAAAACTTGGTACATAAAATATTCAACTGTTTCAAATTGTAGGTATAGCCAAACTAATAGTCTTTTCCTGAACCCGATAAGAACGTAAACCCACTTTAAAATCGGATTCATCAGCGCATGAACATTTGCCGCTAGCGAAAATACCGATATTCAATTAAAAACATATGCTACAGGAAGATAATATACCATCAGAGCTAAATTATTAGGTACTTGTGCCACCAAAGGCGATGAACGAGTAGCGTGTAGCAATAGGCAAAGTTCTCCTTGGCTGGAGTAACTTTACTTAAAAAATTTACACCATCAGTGTGACCAGCCGGCGTCTCCCATGACATGGGACCTTACGTCAGCCTCCTTAGCATAGTTGGTAGTGACCCTGCTTACGAAGCTGGAGGTTCCGGGTACGAAACCCGGCGAGGGCATTATTTGTGTATTTATTTATCACAAATATTTGTTTCTTGGTCGTGGCTGTGTATGTATTTAAGTATCTATATGTATCTATCTATTATATTTATCGTCACCTAGTACCCACATCACAAGCCTTAATTGAGCTTACCGTGGGACTGGGTCGATTTGTGTAAGATGTCCAAGGATATATATATTTTTTTGTTTTTTTTTTTATATTGGCACAACAAAGTGGCTCCACTCCACTTGATCGTAAAAGTAGAGCCCAACTCACGGCGGCAACGAACAGGAGACCAGCAGTAACCTGTCAGTTGCCACCGCCTTGCTGGCCCGCTTATTTATTTATTTACGGCCAAGCCACACACGATGCGTGGCGTGCGGGTTGTATAAGTATTAAGAGATGTTCGAATATGGTCCACTCCGCACCGCGAACTTGGTCCGCTATTATTATTATTGGCAGTGCGGTCGGTTCGATGGTTTTCCCACAGGATTTGGTGCGGTCCGCACCAAGTTCGCTCGTGTGGACGGCGCAACGCACCGTTCAGCGCTTTACTTGTAGGTAATTAATTAAAAGTAAACAAGCAATTCGTAAATAGATGTATATTATACAAAAATCTTCGTCATCGAGGTCTCTAATAAGTCATCTATATGACACTCTGTTTTTTAAATAAAATTTAACCCATTCTTTTATTTTTTTTCTGTTTATTAATTGGTGTTGTAGCGACGCGACGATGGTTGCCACAACTAACGCGATTTTAGTTTTTTTGGATAAAATCGGAGGCATATCGACGTGATCACTGTCTCTAGTAGCACGAAAAGCACTGGACCGTTTTTGAACGGTGCGATGGTGTCGCGAGTCGAGCGCACGTACGGAGCGGACCAAGTTCGCGGTGCGGAGTGGACCATATTCGAACGTCTATTAATACTTTATCATTTGTAAATGTCATATTAGATGGCAAACCGCATGCGTGGCGGGCACGTGCGCGTCACGTGCAAGTGGTGTGTCATCTACTATGACATTCCCGACGCTACAACGCACATGTGCACGTGCTGATCACGTATGCGGTGTGGAAAATAGTCAATAGCTCTTACTCGCCTTTGGCGGGACCAGCAGGCTTAGCACATAATTGGTTCGACAATATGTCGCCGCGAGATAGACTATCCATCCCATTTTAGGGTTCCGTAGCCAAATGGCAAAAACGGAACCCTTACAGATTCGTCATGTCCGTCTGTCCGTCTGTCACAGCCGATTTACTCGGAAACTATAAATGCTACAGTAACGAAATTTGGTAAGAATATGTGTTGTATGAACCGCTACAGGATTATGATACTAAATTGTAAAAAAAACCATTGGGATGGGGGCCCTCCATACATGTAACTGAGAGATAGAAAAAAAAAATTAGTTGTATATAAGGTCTTTGAAAATGATATGAAGGTTTATAAATCTTATTTTAATTTAAGCAAATCGTTTTCGAGATATAAGCTCTCAAAGTCTGAAAAATGTGTCCCCCCCCCCTCTATTTTTTAAACTACGCGATATAAAATTCTAGAAAAAAATATATGTTATGCACATTAATAAACTCTATCAACGATTTTTGGTTTGATAAAATAATCTCCTATAGTTTTTGAGGTAGGTGGATTTAACTGTATTTTTTTAATAATAAATTGATAATGGTACGGAACCCTTTGCGCGCGAGGCCGACTCGCACTTGGCCGGTTTTTTATTAATATAGTTAGTAAAAGATGGGAAATCTATCTCGCAGCGACATACTGTCGCACCAATCATGAGCTAAGCGTACATCAGTGCCTGCAGTGTTATTCACTAAAGAAACCGCCTTGCTGTCAGCGCTGTGTCACCGCTGCGGCAGCGTCGAGCCTAAAAATGGTAATCACTAATGTACTTACTTTAAACGACACTGGCGCTCGGCGACGAATGCGGCGTCAGCCGGAACTACACTGCGTCGAGAGTTTGATATTTAATGTACGAACTTCGTATTCTCTAACGAAAAACAGCGACGAACTCGCCCGCAACCTCGATTCCTAATGTCAAATGTTTTAAACCCAGTTTAAAAAAACCGATTTTAAAAAGCCTAAATTAAACACTCGTAACTTAAGAGATACGACCATTCGGAAATACGAGTATGTTGAGCCGTCTGCTAATAACTATTACGGTAAGAGAACGCGCAGTTACCTTATACCTCGAATTTTTAACAATGTTTTCCTTGAAAATTGTTGCAATAATAGTAGCAGTAAAGTAGTTTTTAAAAACAAAGTAAAAAAGTTCCTATTAGATACTCTCACATAGTTATTTTTATTTTAGATTTAAGTGCTAATAGAGTACAAAAAGTTAGCTGTTAGTTTTATATTGCTGATGGTGCATGCTAATAAGTAATTATAAGTATTAATAAGAGTGCTTAACCTCGCCGTTAAACTTTGGTTTGGCGAAATTGTAGTAGTAAGCATCTTTGTATTGTTATTGTAAATAAATTAAAAAAAACAGCTAGGATTTTAGACAAGTCTGTCTCTACATCGAGCTCGTTGACGAATGCAGCGTCGAATGTGTGAATAAGAGAATAGCATAGCAGTGCCTGATTGTGAGATGTGAAAGACTTTACTAACCTGACCCACACCACATCGGAAGCGGGGTATACGCAGCCCCAGCCAACACAACAGCCAGGCCCGTACCCATGAACGTGACGCAGGGCTCTCCCCCCACCGCGACCGTGTCCCCCCTCCCGATGCCGAGCTGCACTAGCGCCACCGCTAACCTGGCGGCGTATTGCGTAAACTCCTTGAATGTCAACTGATGTCCCGATGTGCAGTTTCGCTGAAATGTAGTGTCAGCCATGAATCTGGATGATTAGCCAAGTTGCCAATCGCTAGCGCTTAATCGTAGCGAAAGGCAGCTAACTCTCTTTGTCGCACTAATATGAAAGAGTGACAAAGAGGGAAAACTACGATACGCTACCAAGCGCTAGCGATTGGCAACTTGGCTAAGCATCCTGTACTTTTTAGGGTTCCGTAGCCAAAATGGCAAAAACGGAACCCTTATAAGTTTCGCCATGTCCGTCTGTCCGTCTGTCCGTAGCATAGCTCAGTGAGCGTTAATACTAGAAATCTGCAATTTGGTACAGGTATACGTCATGTTAATCATGCCAACAAAGTGGTACAATAAAAACTAGAAACAAAAAAATGTCGGGTACCTCCCCAACTGGTGAAATGGGGATGATTTTTTCGGTAAGTATCTATCTAATAAGAGATATTATTAATATTATGTACCATCTCACTAACGCATACATATTTAAATACTCACGTAATTTAAGTCGATGATTGCTCGACATGTTTTGATCCATTAAGAGGATCCTCGTCAAGGAATAACTCCGACCAAAGCCCAACGTCTATACATCGGTATGACGTCGTGAGTAACCCGTGTCGCTAAATATTGAAATATGTAGGTACTATCTAGCAGCAATTACAATTTAATAAACACAATGGTATGGATGGGGGTGGCGCAGGACCGGTCATTGTGGCAATTTTTGGGGGAGGCCTATGTTCAGCAGTGGACATCTTTCGGCTGATATGATGATGATGAAGAAACACAATACATACCAGGCATATCCGATCAGGTTTTGCCCTCCGTAGTTGTTCCAACACGAATCGCCCAAAATTTAAGTGCGTTGGCACAAGCACATCTCCTTCGCCGTGTATCATGGCTCTTTCGAAGACTACTAATGAATAAATATCAGACATATTTTTCTTGTATTAATAGCTACTACGTAGGTTCATTAGCAAATGGCTTTAACTTGATTCGGTTACGTCATGTTAATTATCGTACTAAATTACTTATTTATAAACTTGTAGTCTTCTTTAAAGCCCTTGCACACTGGATTCAAAAATGGTAAAATATGGAAATAAATACATACTAACAGCAACTGTGTCTCCTAAACTGTTTAGAGACTTGCCCCCATATTTATAAACGTCTAGCAAGCTGATAAGTGATAAGTATATTTAAGATACTTATTAAAAAAAAAGGAAATGAACAAACGATACTTTAATAAGGACTGCTAATTTATGAATAAGGGGGTTAGTTATTTGGATACGCGCTTGGGCGACGGAATAGATTGGCTCCAGGATGCTTAGACAAGTTGCCAATCGCTAGCGCTTAGTAGCGTATCGTAGTTTTCCCTCTCTGTCACTCTTGCATATTAGTGCGACAAAGACAGTTAGCTGCCTTTCGCTTACGATTGACGACTAAGCACTAGCGATTGGCAACTTGGCTAAGCACCGTTGCTGAATAATATCCTGTTGCTGCATTTGTTTTATCCAATCCCGAACCCTTATACCACGTGTATCATGTGGAGTCCGCCAAGTTACTCGACTTAGGCATATCCATTCTAATGATATTGAGATGGAGAGAATCACATTATCACCATATTTTAGTCAACTGCTGGACGTAGGCCTCTGCTTGAACCACTGCATGTAGACGCATTAGGAATTAATGCCTATAATCGCCTTGCTGGACAAGCGGGTAGTGTGGCCTTTATGGTGAATATGATGATTGTTGATCATTAATCTTCAATAAATGAATGGTCAATGACAATCCTGTAGTCGACTCTTACGATACCCAAGGGAAAAGATGGGGTGGTGACAAATGTATTCTTACTGCCGTCACCACGCGGCGGGAGATAATAGATCCGATTTAAATGCCGGGCCAAGTAGTGTGCACGTACTTTATAATGGAAAAATATACTGTGAGAGCAAGTTATTAACATTATATCAAAAGTGCAGTTTGTCTATCAACATTAAAAAAGAAGGTCCATTTCAGAATTCTTAGTTATTTGCCAATTAGTATTATTTAATAGGCTAATTTAAATTAGCAATATCGTGTCGTTATAATTACATATAAGCTAGCTTTTTTGTGAATATGGAGCGGACTAATGGTAGAAACGTAAAGCAAAATGAGAATTCGGACGAAAATCACGACACACGGACTATCTCACGTAAGTTTTGTTTTATATTTGGACAACAAATTAATTATTACATTGGCACAGATTGTCAAGTATTTAGGACTCTATGTTCTAATACCTTATAATTGGGCATTTCTCCGAGCGAATCAACCGCTGTGACTTCGGTGGCAACATTATTACCCGATTTCCGTGGAAATCTCATACATTTTTTAGATATCTTGGTAGGTAGTTGTCAACTGAGGAGTGTCTTTTCAAAAGGGCTTATTTTCACTTTCAACTTTTTTTAAACAATGAATGTAGTTTTGCTAAAAGTAGAGAAATACATATCTGTTTTGAATTTCAAGTTCTAATAAGCCTCTTCTTGTCCTCCAAAATGTTAAAATATCAAAGTCCGTGTCAAAAGGGCCTATTTCTCCCTTACACTAAGAAAATGATATGAGCTTTTAGAAGTGTATATTTTATTATAATAACTTATTATTAAGTACTTTTTGTATAAATGAAGGGTTTGTAAAATTTCCTTGAAAAACAGCTTGTGTATTATTGGATAAACTCACAAGGCCGCAACAAAACGGCTTAATTCCAAAAGTTCCGCATCAAAAGGGCTTAATTCTGAAAGTTTATGTTATATTAACTTAATAATTAAGTTGATAAAGCAATATATTTAGTGCCATAACATTTATATCAACTTACTTAAGTACTATATCAAAAACACAGAAAGAATATCGAAATGAAAACCGTGGATTTATGTTTTTCTCAATTTCCCAAAAAAGTTACAATTGGAAATAAGCCCTTTTGAAAAGACACTCCTCAACTACGTCTGTAAGTCTGACCAACCAGCTTTGAAGAAGATAAAGGCGGTATATTTAAAACATGTCTGCGTGATGTGATGGCTGGCCATTGAACATTTTATTTTGCCGTGTTTTCTACAGGCAAACTCTTTACCCAGACTACACCTACCACATTCCCATAACGCGTAGGTCTTCGAGTAAACATATTTATTGGGCAGATCCACAGGAATAGAATAGCAATGTGATTACTCAATTATTTAGCCGGAAAAAATACCCAGAAAAATTAGCGCGAAAAAGTCACGCGTTGATTTTTACTTATTGTTTGTTTGGGACACACCAAATGTGTCTATTTCTTTCGAATTAAGTAAGTCAATGTGCAGCTGGAATGACGATCAAAACGCATTTAACTTTTTTCTAGCGGACCTCAGCGATCTCATAGTTCCAGCTCCAATAACAAGAGACCGGCAGTTCTCGAAACCACTGTTGTGCGGACCGGGGCCGAATGACTTGTACCCAGAGGTCATAGAAGCTATTAGTGCAGCAGTCATAACGCCTGCCTGTCAAGAGTATTATAACGTGAGTACCTAACATATTTAATGTTGATGTGGATGAGTTACAAAAGTATGACACAAATGAGAACGGTAAGACGGTCTTATCAAAATGGTTGAGTGAGTAAAAGACTGGCCTCGCAAACATTAACATTTACACGTACAATTATAATCTCACATGTCTCATTCTCGTACTAGCCGCACTGGCATTTGATTCATACTTGCTTGCTTGTACAGGTATTAGCGGAGATCCGCGGCGGCATCCAATATGCGTTCCAGACCCGAAGCAAGCTGGTGCTGGCGGTAAGCGGGTCCGGGCACGCCGGCATGGAGGCCGTCGTTGCCAATCTGCTGGCGCCGGGCGAGCTGCTGCTGGTGCCGAGCCGCGGCCTCTGGGACGAGCGCGCCAAGGACATGGCCCGGAGATATGGTGAGTCAGAGGCTGCAAGCTGTCGTGGCGTGAGATCCGGGCACGTCTCTGGCATGGACGTGTGCGTCAAGGACATGTCCCGGAGATATGGTGAGTCAGAGGCTACAAGCTGTCCTGGCGTGAGATCCGGGCACGTCTCCGGCATGGACGTGTGCGTCAAGGACATGTCCCGGAGATATGGTGAGTCAGAGGCTACAAGCTGTCCTGGCGTGAGATCCGGGCACGTCTCCGGCATGGACGTGTGCGTCAAGGACATGTCCCGGAGATATTGTGAGTCAGAGGCTGCAAGCTTTCCTAGCGTGAGATCCGGGCACGTCTCCGGCATGGACGTGCGTGTGCATCAAGGACATGGCCCGGAGATATGGTGAGCAAGCTGTGCTGGTGGCATGGACAATCGCGCCAAGAGCATGCCTTATAAACGTAATGAGTAAAAAGGATTTAGGGATCTGTTCGCGTTTTACAAGATGTGAAAGTTACAAGTATAATCTGTTGTCGAAAGGACTATGTTAAGTAATAGGTACTTTAAAGAACAAAAGCGGCACATGTCATGTTTGCAACCTGAAGTATAATAAGTTAATGAGATCGTTTTGTAACCGACTGCCGTAATGATCGCGCTAATTTTAGAGTACAGACAGGTTGTTAATGATCGAATGTCATTGACACATACGTTTTTATTTCAGGTATCAAAGTAAAATCAATCAAACCCTCAGAACCTTTCACAACGTTCTCCCTGGAAGAACTGGAGGCGGCTCTAGAACGGCATCGTCCTCAGGGAATGTTCATCACCCATGGTGATTCCTCCACGGGCACCCTTCAGAACCTAAAGGGACTAGGAGATCTTTGCCACAAGTACGTAAAACTATTTTAAACTTTGTACCAATCTTAAAATCAGAAGCCCATCCAAGCCGGCCCAACCGACTCCCTTTCACTAATGTGAGATACTATTTCGTGGGTTCACTTTAAACTATATCTGGTCTATGGGTGTTTTCCATCTGAATGGGGAAGGCAACTGTCATTTGATTTTGGTACACATTTTAGATACCTTCCATCTTCTGTCTGTGTCCCTAGAGCACCATTTACAAATAGTTTTCACCGGCCTTTCCCTATATCTTGTCCAATATGTCCATGGCTGCCATCTTATGAATATAATAATTAAGGCGGAAACACACTACTAAAACGCGACGCGACCCGACGACACGCGACGCGTGTTGAGTCATATCAAGTTGTATCATTTCGTCGGGTCGCGTCGCGTTTTAGTAGTGTGTTTCCGCCTTTATTCTCTAATGACACCTTCTTTGGAGTGACACAGACAAATCTCCTAAATTTACGAATTTCGAAGCTCGCGGTTAGTACCTAGGCCTACCCAAGGCATTTAGGTGCGTACCAACTTATTTTAATGTAGCTATATTGGTGGTGCCAAAAATAAAATCGTCATTCGTTTGTTCTCAGATACGGAGCTCTGTTGCTAGTAGATATAGTAGCATCTCTAGGAGCAGACCCATTCCTTATGGACGAATGGGGAATCGACGGCGCTTACGCATCATGCCAAAAGGCTCTGAGTGGGCCGGCTGGTATCACGCCCATAGCGTTCAGCGCCCGTGCAGAGTAAGTAAATGAATGACTTAGAGCGTGAGCAGACAGAGAGCGGTCTAGAGTTCTGCATTCCGCGTTCAGAGTTCTGCGTTCTTTAGAATGTACCGAGACTATAGCAACAACGCACACAGCAGGCAGTCTGACCGCGGCGGTCAGAGCGCGTGCTCTCTGTCTGCTCACGCTCTTAACGCCTTACTGGATAATGATGTAGTTAGGTTGTCAAGAACGGTTAGGCAATAAGTAGGTAGAGAGTGCGTAGCTAAGGCCCCAATCGCTTACGCTCAGTCGTAAACAAACCGCAACTGTCTTTCTCACACGAACAATAAAGGGTGAAAAAGGCTTGGTGTTGGTGATAGAGAGAGAACCAAGTTGTTATTATCAAACCGCGATAAGAATGGGATTAGAAAGTACTGACAGTACTGTTGACACAACAGTTTACAAATCAAGCTGGGATAAGGTCAGTGCGGCTAAGTCCGGCATATTTTATTTTGAAGGAAAGTCCGTCATATGCGTCTCATACTGTTCAATTAGGGCCGGAAATCAGTTGGTAGACGGACTTTCCTTATAGACGGTCTTACCCGCTTATTCACAGTTATATTCATATATTAATAGTTTAAGTGCAGAAACTTACAGAAAATAGATGGATTAATCACTCAATACATCTATAAACGACTCTTTTCTTGGTAAATTTTGTGTCATTTGTTGTGCCAACAGTACCTACTATCGAATCCCTTTGATTCCGGTTTGATAATAATGGCTAACGCTCAGTAGCGTATCGTAATATGCTTTTCATCACACTTGTTCGGTAAGTGCGCCAATGCGCTGCAGCAATGTGCGACGTAGATACGTCATTACATCCTAGTAGGCTGTCAAGGATTTCCATACAACATTACATCGCACTAGCGCGGCGCGGCGCGCGCCGCGCGCAGATTTCTTCTATATGGATGATGAAAAGTCATCCCTGATTTAGACTATATTAGAGTAGTTTTGTAAAAATATATTGTTTTATTTACTTTTTTTGCCTCACAGGTGTGATGACAAACATTTTGTGTGCCACGGGCGGTACAAGAATTATGAATTCGTGTGAAGCAGGTAAAGCCCGCGCCATCGGCTTGGGCTTTACTTTCACACTCGTTCACAAATTCTTATTTACCGCCCTTAATACACAATGTACTATTACGATAAGTATGATCTTTCGTAAAGGTAAATTGTTTTTACAGGGCAAAAATAAATAGTCGGCGTCACGAACCACCCTATTACTTCGATGTGAAGCTGTTGGCTCGGCAATGGAGATGCTACGAAGACTCATTTTTGTAAGTTTACTTATTTGCATAAGTAAAATAAATACATATAGCTACCTATTATACTTACGAAGGGTCCTCCTGATGCTGTACTGATTATGCATAATTGCACGAAATTTCTTGTTATTCCATTATTGTACATATCCTGCATATCCATATAAATTTGAATTTTTACCCGAGGCAAATTTGATATCTGAGTCTGATACATTTGTATTTTGTAACTCTAAAATCGTCACGCCTGATTCCACGGTAGGCTCTGTAAGTTACAGACCTAGCCCCCGCTAATTTAGCAAGGCAGCTTTCAGTGTGTTGTCTATAAGCTATTTTTGGGCCTGCAGGTTTATGATGGTCCCCTGTTCAATCGTTTGTGTTGTTGCCGTCAGGTTCTAACAAGTATTATGCAATGGGAAAGTAACGAGTAGCGTGATAAACGGCAAACGCGTGGCCATCATGGGCCACATATCGGACGGTGTCGATAAAATGTTGCATGAAACAAACGAGTTGCACAAATGCAGTCTAAGTTCGTGTAGGTGCACGTGCCATCATTGTGCTAGTGAAATAAGACATGCCAGGGTTACTGTGGTCACCGGAGCGGGGAGGCCACACCTGACCTGACCTAGCCATCGGTCTTTATTTGTATTGGTATATTCTGAGCTGTCTAGAAGTATTGAAGTATTAACAGACGTTCGAATATGGTCCACTCCGCACCGCGAACTTGGTCCGCTCCGTACCAAATTCGATGGTGTGTTCAGCGGTCCGCCGACATTATTATTCTTATTGACGGTGCGGTCGGTTCGATGGTTTTCCCACAGGATTTGGTGCGATCCGCACCAAGTTCGCTCGTGTGGACGGTGCCACCGCACCGTTCAGCGCTTTACTTGTAGGTAATCAATTAAAAGTAAACAAACAATTCGTACATTTTCCAAGCAATTCAGCAAATGCATCAGTATTCAACTATTCATTCCAAGATATATACGAAAAACTTCGTCATCGAGGTCTCTAATAAGTCGCATATGACTATGAGTATATGACTCTCTGTCTAATAAATAAAATTTTGGCCATTTTTTTTTTTCTGTTTTTTAATTGGTATTGTAGCGACGATGGTTGCCACAACAACGCGATTATAGCTTTTTTGGATAAAATCGAAGGTATATCGACATGATCACTGTCTTGTAGCACGAAAAGCACTGGGTGCTTAGCCAAGTTGCCAATCGCTAGCGCTTCATCGTTAATCGCAGCTAACAGTCTTTGTCGCACTAATATGAAAGAGTGACAGAGAGGGAAAGCTGCGTTACGCTACTAAGCGCTAGCGATTGGCATCTTGGCTAAGCACCCTGGACCGTTTTTGAACGGTACGATGGTGTGGCGAGTCGAGCGCACGTACGGAGCGGACCAAGTTCGCGGTGCGGAGTGGACCATATTCAGATTCAGATTCATTTATTTCATGTATAGAAAATTACATAATATGCATAGGTAGTTGTAGCGATATAAGAATATCTAACATGATCGTTAATGAAAAATAATAATAATAACAAAGTAATCAAATTTAAAATGCAATAAAACAAAATAAAATAAAATTATAGCTCCCAATAAGGATTGTCTCAAGTGAAATAAAAAATAAAAACAACGTTCGAACGTCTGTTAATACTTTTGTGTGTCGGCAGCTACCATCACACGCTGAGCGCGCCGCTGGTGTGGGCGCTGCGCGGCTGCGTGCGCGCGCTGGCGGCGGAGTCGCTGCCGCGGCGGTGGGCGCGCCACGCCGCCGCCGCCGCGCGCCTGCGCCGCCGCCTGCCGCCGCCGCTGCGCCTGCTCGTGCGCCCGAGGGACCGCATGGCGGCCGTCACCACTGTCGTCTTGCCCGGGATGGATTGCGGCAAGTTCGTGGCGCAGATGAGGAATGAGTACGTAATTTTTTTTTATGTTGGCACAAAAAGTGGCTCCACTCCACCTGATCTGAAAAGTAGAGCCCAAATCGCGGTGGCAACGAACAGGAGACAATCAGTAACCTGTTAGTTGCCACCGCCTTGCTGGCCCGCTAGATGCTTCTTCACACTTCGTTTAAAGGGTCCCAACTTATAGGTATGCGGAAACACATGCGCCGGTAAAGAATTCCACTTTTTAATAGTACCTATATGAAGGAATTGCAGAATTTCTTAGTACGTCATTATCGATAGACCACTGTCCTAGGCCTTCCTAAGTAATTTTTGTGCCGTAATGACCATACTAGGCAGGCGGGTTGATGACCACACTATACGAGTACACGGTATATTAAGGCTGCGGCTCCATTGAGGCGGAGAGGAGCGGAGATGTGCAAAATTGACCAATTACATTCTTCAAATTCAAAATTCGAAACACTGTGATACGGTCTCATTGGCCAATTTTGCACATCTCCGCTCCTCTCCGCCTCAATGGAGCCGCAGCCTAAAGGATCCCATCCGCTGGCGATTTATGACTAAGTTACAAATATTCTATCACAAAGATTTTTGTAATATTACATTCCAGTCCACTATAATCTATCCACTACAGTTTATTGTTTTTGTCTGTGTCTAAGTGTAATGTCGTTTAGTACATTGCTCAATTCATTTGTCTCAGCAAAACATCCCCTATACCTGGTAATCACCAAAAGTCGCGGCTGATTAACTGTCCAAGAGTCCAAAATAAAATACTACACCCTCCGTCCCGAAAATTTGCGCAGCTCCTTCAAAATTCACCGTTATTAAATTCTTTTGTACTCTACATTTCTTACGAGTTTTAAAGTTATATGAATGAAGATTGGAAGCATTTGAGATGTGGGTCTGGAGACGAATGGAAGGCATAAGTTGGAAGGATAAACTAACGAATGAGGAGGAGTGGATGAGAAGAGAACGATCATGAACACCATCGAAGTGAGACGCGGAAAGATGATTGGACATTTGATTCGACACGACCATTTCTTCAAAACCATCCTTGAGGGCAAGATAGTTAGAAGGTAGAAGAGGAAGAGGCAGACCAAGACGAAGCTACATGGACCAAATGATGGAAAGAGCGGGAGTGGTGTCGTATCAGTGTGTCAAAGTGCTAGCACAAGATAGAGAGGGCTGAGAGTTACTCCACCGACAAGAGAATATCTCTTAAGTTTATGATGATAATGTTAAAGTTATATGTTTGTTCTCAGGCACAACATCATGATAACCCCTGGACTGGGCCCGACAGACGGAATAGCTGTTCGGGTCGGACTCATGGGAGTCAACGCCACCGTCGAAGTAGCAGACCAAGTGGCAGATGCCATGGCAGATATCGCAGGGAAATGGGTTTCACAGGACCAAATCAAAGATACATCGGTAATATTGTAACGGTTTTTTTCCACATGTATAACAAAACTACACATGTATAATTAACAAATAAACAGGCTGATCAAAAAATAAATGTACCTATTGCCTTGAGCAGTTAGTTTTCTCTCTCTCTCTCGAAGAAAAACCGAAATTAAAATGTACTTAAAATTTGATTTATTTTACCAATGTTGTTAAGTACTCGACACTGTTGTTTATTATTAACTATAAAAAAAACAAATGAATGTTTTTCAAATTTTGTACCTACTGTATTCCCATAGTTCAAAAAATATTTTTTCCTAACTAGTGTGCAAAAACGAACTTTGCGCGGTAATTTCTCTTTTTGACGCGGTAATTTCTCTCATAACAAGTATGAAAAAAAATCATCCCTTACACGTGCAAAAACTTTTTTTTAACTCGGGTGATTGTCGCCCTCGTTTCACTCGGGCTCCAACTTTCACCCTCGCCGAAAAAGTTTTCCCGCACTAGTTAGGAAATGTACTATTTTGATCGTCCCTCGTATTAGATGTCATATACCAAAGAAAAAATACCGAAGTTTACCAACGCTGGAGGTGGCATCCCATCTCTAGCATTGTATTCCTCCCTCCTTCCTCTTCTTCCCTCTGTACTTCTGTATTTTTTCATTAATATGACATATAATAATTAAATTTATTTATTTTCATCTATGTGTTTTGAACTTAGAATTTTAATTTTTACTTATTTTATCACATCTCGGGTGATGGCCATAGGACAAATTACAGAGCACGATATAGAATTAACCCATATAAAAATACCCATTAATTTGTCACATTTAAATTGACGGAAATACTTAATAGTGTTACGTAATAAATTATAACAATATCAATCAAATCACGTTCCCACTAAAAGGTATTCTAGTGATTAATGGAACTAATGATGGCGGAGCCATTCTAGTTACTTAATGCATTCAAAATCGAAGTCACGAATGGGTTTATTCAGTTAAAAATAAGCTGCTTTATACCCACTAGTATAAGATGTGTAACATTTGCTTTACAATGAAAAAATATCACTTCAGTTACGTTTATCTAATTCTATTGGAATTTTGCCACGCCGGGCACCTTTACGAAGAACATGACAACATGAAGTTGTATGAATGCGTTACTACGTTAATAAGACGGATTGAATTTGTGGATGATATAATAGACGCAACTTTAATAAACTTGGATGTAGAACTGGTTAAGAAGCTCCATTCACTACCGTACCCTGTGAGATTCATCTCGAGATCATTCTACTGGCCAAACGACACTATTTACAATGATATATATGTTATTCAGTGCAAGGATTATTTCGTGTTTGCTCAAGGACTTGATTTAGTTAGACGAGACCCTTTTTGGAATCCGCGAGCGAAATTTATTATAATCGTCGAGTATCCGAATGATTTCCTTCAAGATATATCGGATTTCCTTGTACATAATCATATTTTCAACGCAGCTGTTGCCGCTTACGCATACGATGGAAGCGTTTTGGTTTACACCTTCGGCAACCAGCATGACGAATGTGATCGCCCCATGGTAAAGATGCTAGAAGTACGGTCTCTTTGCTCGGAAATTCATAATGTTGACATTGATGAAATGTTTGCATCGAGCAAACAACCAAACTTGCAAGGCTGTCAAGTTAAATTTGTCTCGCACAGCTTTTGGCCTTTCGTGTCTTTCAGTAAGAAGAACGCTATCGAAAATTATTTGTTGAAATTAATTCGCCAGTTTACAAATATCGAAGTTGAACTAGTAAACTTTGGGACAATTGAGGATTTTGGAGAGCGCTTGGATAACTTTACATACACAGGCATGTTGCACGAGATAGAAACATACAAAGTTGAGGGGGCAATCGGTGGATATATACTAACATTCAATCGAATGTCGAACTTGGATTTCGTAGACCCTTACATGGTTAACCATTATCAAGTTGTAATAAGTAGAGCGAAGCTGCTGAGCAAGTGGTCGGGAGTTCTAAAACAAATAGGCATAGGGACATTATGGGCTATTCTTGCAACTTTCGTCTTCTTTTCTACCGCAGTTTCTTTAATGGGAATATTTAGACAGCGACTGCAAGATAAGAGTCGAGATGTCCTAATTGTTTGGGGTTATTTTTTAAACAACATCAGTCAACATCAGTATGCTAAATCGGGAGTTCCTTACAGGATGGTACTGTTGAATATGATTCTATATGCATTTATATTATCGTGTGCTGTTCAATCTTCCGTGTTAAGTGCTACAACGCATCCGATTCGAGATTACCAACCGAACTCGGTTGATGAAGTGGCTCAGAGCTACCAGCTAATAGTCAGCTCCTGACTTGTACTCGTACTTACAGAAAAACCCAACTGTAGATTTAACGCATGCTAATCAAACTTGCAGATATACTTTAGATTGCATGGTGAGAGTTATGAGAAATCCCTCTAAAAGGTTATCTACCTTGTCATCAGATATTTACCAAAAGAGCTACGATTGGAAATTTTCTGATATAAACGGTGAACTAAGGATCCACACGTTACGAGAACCGGTTGCAACTCTGCTTCAAACTATGTACCTTCGCCGAGGATCGTTTCTGGCAGAACCCTTTAACAAACTGCTGTCGAGGGTGCGTTCTGCAGGATTGATCGATCATTTCCTCAGCATGCTTCATTATAACGAAGCGCTGCACCACAGGTTCCACGCGCGGAAGTTCAGAGAGCCTCAAGATTTGAAAGGGTTGGAAGGAGTCTTCATGATTTTGATATACGGATATGTCATATCGTTAATTCTGTTTGTACTAGAATATATACATCATCGATAAATCAGAATAAAATCATGATCATCAATGCAAAGTACTACTACGAATAGGTACTACTACTTGACATAAACTTCATCCAACGTACCCAATCAACTACACAAGATGACGTCGGGTTAAAGGCAGAACCAACTATTTCCTTGAAGTTGGTTTTGACAAATCGTACCTATTTTATGCCAGTGACATAGAATAGCTAAAAGATGTTTTACCGAAATAGTTATTGCTAAAAGATGTTTTACCGAAACAGTTGGTTTCGCCTTTAAACCGGCGAATGTCAATTCTTTGAAATAAATCAGAGACCGGCCCGGTATCCCCTTCGAGGGTATTTAGCAAGGTTTTTCATAAGGCTTTGCTCCTAAAATCCGTTTAATTCCGATATTTAAGCGCTTTTAATATGGCTAAGCAGTTACCTACGACGACTATCTGTATTTATGAAGCGCTTTAAAAAGCCCTTCGCGAAGGAGTTTTTATGAAACTGCTTAATTTACCGCTTCAAAACCTTATGCAAAAGTATCACCTTGAAGGGCTATTTTAACGCTTACCACAATTTTTATCTTTATTGATCGAGAAATACGAGCAATATTTCAAAATCGAATGGCCCTAAAATGAACTTCCCCAATCGTGGCCATCGAACCGAAACAATTTCATCAAATGTGATGTACTTGGCATAAACTTACGCCATGAAAACCGAATCAATTTCCAGGGCTGCCAGATATGTTTTTATAAATTCTATCTGGCAGATATAATGGAATACAATTTTTGTATAATTTGGTTTTTGTATAATTTTATTGGTTCAGTTTCTTATTTCATATACTTTTAAAATTGCGACTTACCAGTCCCTGTACCCTGTCAAGGAATTACAGGGACAACGATTTAGCTAAAAATGTTCCCACCTATTTTTGTTTATGGATTAGCGATTTAGATGTGGCTTTGCATAGCGATTTCTAATATAAAAGTATTTGTAAACATCATTAGGTGCCTTGTGGTGACGGCAGTAAGAATACATTTATCACCACCCCAACTCCTCCTGCGGGTGTCGTAAGAGTCGACTAAGGGATTAAAGTGTCACTGATCATTCTACAAGATTGATGATGGGCAGCAGCGTCATCATAGTGGACACATTACTGAGATCGGCAATCCGCTTGCCCAGCGTGGCGATTATGGGCATTTACCCTCCGATTGCGTCTATACGCATAGTTAATAGGAGAGGCCTACGTCCAGCAGTGGACTAACAAAGGCTGATGA